>JAQGAP010000154.1:0-58196 GCA_034697805.1 Orchesella bifasciata
AGGGAAACCCTTTGTACTGAAAACTAATTAAAACTGACACGATTCCAATATCTGTAAAAACTTCTCCTAACTTTAGGCAGTTACTTTGAACTAGTTTAACGCAAAACACCGAGTAATTGCGATTCTGAGAACCCATGATGATAAGTAATTTTTTGTCAGATAGAAAAACGCCAAAGTGGTACACTGACATTCTGTTCATCCAGTTTCTTGTAAATCTAGCCCTTTTTATTCCTTCGTTCGCATCTGCTCACCATGAACGGGAAGTGAAACATCTTACGCTACGTTTTTATTAGATCTCTATGGTTGGTTGGTTGCGAAAGTCTTATCATGTACGGAAGGCAAAGAGCAAAAATTATTATTTCATTTTCGGTGTTTCTATTTCCAAAAGAGACGTGGTGCTTGTAGATGATAACATGGTATGACAGCAAGCAAAAGTGATTGGAACAGCTTGATGTGAGATTCGGCTATTCAGGATCTTCAATCTTCGGAAAAAAGGTATAATACTTGGAACATGAAAAATAAACTTAATAGCAATCACAAACAGTGTGATGCAGATAGATATTCTACCAGGGTATTGTGTTGTGCAATACTCAAAATCAGTGTTTCCAAAAATAACTAAAATCGATCCTAGCGATCGTAGCTCACCAAGATCACAAAAAGCATTCTCGTTTTCCAAATAAATCTAGTATATACTGAAATTAACAAAATGAATGTAATAAATGAAGTTTCCAATAACAAATAGGCTCAACGTTCGAAGTGACATCATTCTAAAGAGCGATGTGGACAAACATTTTACTTATTTTAACGTTAACTTTATTAGGGCAACTTGAGACCTCAATACTCCCACCAGATTTCCGTCAGACACTTAAACTTGGTTTTGCCTGAACCCACAAAACCCTTTTAAACGTTTTGGCTCGGCAGTCGCTCTTAAATATAACCAGCTTGCTGTGTGCTACCTCAAATTTTAAGACGTACAAAATGTTTTAAGTGTGATTGAGTTGGTTCCAGAATTGAGAAATGTCGTTAGAGGATCCCGATGCAGTGGGTCAACCAAGATAAAATAACTGAGAAGGGGTGCCTCTCCTTTTAAAAATTAGCAACCTGGGAATTCTTTACTGGTAATTACGCGGTGCTAAGTTTTCTTCCTGCCAGGAAAGCTTTGAGGTAACTACGGCCAGCTCCAGAAATAAATGCAACAGTAAAATAGCTATTTGGCAAATCACAGCTAAGGTTGCACACCGTTCCACTAGACCACCTTCTACGCACACACGATATCTTTGAGTTTCAGACACAGTATCTAAGAGATGTAGGAAGAGCACGGTAAAGTGTAAAGGGAGAGAGTCGAAACCAAATGAAAGGGAAAGTGTGAGACGCTATTTTTTGTTGGGTTGCGATAACGTCACAAAAGAGGTAGAGAGAATGGTCATAGGAAATATAACATAAGGTAAATGGAAACCACGGTAAAAGTTATCTAATGCCCACACACACACACATACACACACAACCTGCAGTCTTTCATTCAAAATAGGTCTGGTTAGTTACTGCAGTGGGAATGAGTTGGGAAAACTCAGCGATGAGATCTTGGTTTTTGTCTACTACCCTCAAATTATGTGGTTTTTACCTTCCTTTTCCGTATCTTTATAGTGGGAAGGGAAAGCTTACAACAAGTCATGATACTTATTTAGCTGGAATCCCATATGCTTTTACTTATTGACTATCTAGCTATACACACCAACAACCAGTGTTCAAAACTTGTATTTATGCATATAGAGATATTATAAACAAAATGCATAAGTATTCCTTCTGTTTTGGTGGAAAGTTCTCCCACAGGGAGTGTTAATGCTTCTTCTTTCTCCTTCTCAACCAAACTCACTTAACTCTCAAATGTGTACTATCGTCATCCCTTTTCTGTCCAACTTACTTTCAAAACCAAAGCAAAGTGAGGAAAAAATTGTTTCGATTTAAAAGGAAAGATTTCGAGAAACTATAGGGATCTATAGGAGATACTCGATGAAATCTCCAACTTCATGAATATAACTGGTAGTGAAGTAGTGAGCTCTTCGGTTCTACTTGGAAAGCTCTGCATTGAACAGAAAAACGGGGGAAGGTACAAGGAAAATCGTCGTCGACAAAAAAAACTCTGAATTTTGCGGCTTTTACATTCTCGCTTTAGTTTACAGCTCTACTTTCTGTCGTCTTTATCATTAATCCAATTCACCTCTTCTTTTCCCCTTTCACTTATTTTAAACCAGTTGCTAAAAACACTCAGAAAGCATAATACAAAATATAAAGCATGTTACACTCAGAGAATGGTGTTTCTCCAGCCTTGTCTCCAATAATCCCTCCAAAGTTTAACTAGTCACTTGCAAAAATCCTTTCTTCTCTCATGCATCTATGCATACGTTATGTTTAGATCGTAATGTTCCAAACGAGAATTTATGTATGCCTTGTCGTCCCTGTCGTGGGCGAGTAAACTTGGGGGATAAGACCGGCAGCTGTGAATAAAATAAGCTCACCGCACTGATGTATTTATAGTTATGCATAGTGAGGATATCCTCTATCAGGATTCTCAATGTGTCCCAAAAACTTAGCGAATGTTTTTCTATTAAAGTACGTGCATGTGCAATGCCACACCGTATTCGTATTTTATAAGAAAACTAGCAGCAGCTAGTAGTGAGTGCATGTGCAAATTCAGTTTAACGCTGCCCCTGCCGACACCGACATCATAAGGAACAAAATCCGCAACGGTAACCACCATCCAGCCAACTATATCCATTTATTATCTTTTCCTCGAATGAGGCTCCAACTCCTCTCACAAGTTCTCGTAGGAAAACAAAAGCCACAAAACAGGACGGAATAAGCTGCTAGCGTAGGGAAGTGCACAGAAGAAACCGGGGGTTACTGATTTTAGTTCTCATCTAACTTCTCTCACTCACCTTCTCCTTTAAGTCCGCTTCATTACAGCGTGGAAAATCCTAGCTTACAAAAAGATTGCTTTCCTCTAAGCTATTCATCTGGTATCTCCTGGCCAAAACCACAAATGCCGCTTAATATGGAAATATAAACAAGTCTCCAGTTGATCGCCCGGATGTGTACCTAAGTACATAATATGTACCTACATTCATGGACGGTGCACGGGAACCAAAAAAAAGTTACAACTCGCTCATCCATCCTACAAAAAAACCTACTGGAAACCTCTTCATTTCATGGCCGGTCCTTTCCCCACCGACATTGGCTTACAAGATGCTGTTGCTTCATATTTTTCCACAGCATCTGCATCAGACTAAGAGGGGGACGAGCGCACGTATATGTCCAGGTTACACAAGACGTTTGGGGCGACAGAACACATGTCATTGGTAATAACGTTGAACGTTTTCTTTGGAAATCTCATAAAAACAACTATGCCTCTCATGTCTGGGTAGCATGTCATACAATCTTAAAATACATAAGCTTGCCATCTCGTGCATGAAATCAGATTACATGTGAAGCAAGTAATGGTAGATCAAACGATCGTTTCTCATATTTTGAACGACTTTATGTGCCACTGCTACTACCGAGGCAAACTCCAGCCGGCGTATTTACCACCAATAGAAACTAACGGTGAACCACTGGAACTGGTAGAACGATTAAATCGACCATAGTGAAACTGATGAAAATGTGGCTCATAACGTTGCCGGGGAAAGCTTCGAGGAAAAGTCGAAGGAAAAAACTCTGGTATGCAAATACGAGTAATATGAAAGGATAATATTTATTGCCTACATATTTTCTTTTCTTCGGAATCGAGAAATCCTTTCAAGTTGAGGTAACTAGGATGGCAGAGCCTGCGACTGCCAACGTAACGAATGAGGCTCAGACTTAACCTACAATATATTGTTATGTCATGTAGCCAATACAATCTGAGAGATTCAGAGAGAGAGAGTCCCTTAGGCATTTTGCTTAGTGGACCATATGGGTATGTGTGTGCTCTCTAAAATTGCCATGCACTCTTTCGCTCTTTTTCGGCATTCATTTTTGATTCCTTCTTCCATCACTTGCATTGTACTCTACAGCTCCCTGCTGCTGATCTTCTGCTTCACTGAGTGTATTATTGGAACTCATTTCACAGAACCGTCAAGGAAGCACGTAAGGAAGCATGAGTATTACACTATTATTTTAGGAAGTCTGTCCTTCGTATCGCATAAAAATGTCACGAGTGGTTAAAGGGATTTTTTACTCTACAAACCATTGGGTATTTGTATTATACTCAGCCCAATGATGTTATGTTCGAATTCCAGGGAGGCATGGAATAAACACAGTCGCTAGCTAGCTATTCCCTATTTTTAATGCCCTAGCCACTTAATCCTTCAGTTGCAAGAAATCCAACGATTTGATACGAATTCATCTCAATGACAAAATTATGCAACTGTACAAACGGCCAACTACAAGCGACTATTATACAGATGAAATTGCGGGAGATTGTCAAGATAAAACGGTGTAATAGCGATTCATGGGCAGTTACCTGAACCCGCTGGATCAAAGCCATAACTCAGATCTGGAGCTTTTAATGCAAGACATCGTTTTAAAATGAGACAATGTATAGTGGAATGAGGATAACACAATCATTTCTTTGATTTGATTTTTTGTTTTCCACCCGAAAAGGAAGGGTTAACGATTGCTTGAAGCACATACATAGTGTTTCCACTCTTGAAACTCCTGGTGCAAATAATGCCTCTTACATTTCTATTCTAGAGAGCCAGGCCAGAGCCTATCTATTTTTTGTTGAAAGATTGTTAGACCCGTATGTTGTAGATCTCACACACAAATTGCATTTGTATTTTCTCCCTTTGCGAGCCGAAATGCCAACAACAGCAGATATCTAATAAGAACATTCCCTGTTTGGCCTTTTTTCGTGTTGGTCCTACTTCTTTGGCAAAGTACTCTTCGGTCCGTACCATAAAATGCAATGTAATAGGATCATGCATGCAACAGAAAAAAGCCGGAAGATGTGACAATACACCTAAAAGGAGAGGAGAAAACACGGAGGCAGCTACGGCAAGAGGCGAGAAAAGTCACATCCATCATCAGCTATTCTGTTGATGGTCTTGGTATAAATGACTTCTCCGCGTGTCGTTTGTCGCTTCCTGAGAATGAGATGGGGGGAAGGTAATGGTAATACCAGTACATAGTGCATTCTAGCATCTCGAACAAGGGTGTCATACGTTCCTCCACTACTTCAGAGAGTAGTGGTGCCTCACATGAGCAGCATTCTAGCTTTTATATTCATGAACTTAACCGCACATTGTGACTACTACTTGAAAGTACATTACTATACTTATACCTCAAGGTTTAGTTCCTTGGTTTTGGCTTGCCATCATCCATACAAAAAGAATGAACAACCTGCCGGGAATACAAAACCCTCAACATTTATCAAGAGACCTGTCATACAATTCAAGAGTTGTCATAACGAGTGAGCCTGTGTCTAGTCTACCATTTCTTAATGCATTGTCTGTGCGCCTTACAAGGGAACACGACATGCCGCAGCTGTATACTACTATCTGTGGTAACCTAGGTGAACTTTCAATGAGGCAGGACGAAAAAGAACGCACAATACTCTGCTAGTTTTGGAGTGAAGCAAATAATAGTGACGACAAACGTTTTAAAGGTAGAGAGAGAAGCCTCAGTGTAATAAAAATGGCCCCGTCGCATCATACTTTTCCGTCAGATAGAAGTTTCCTTTTCTAAATTAAATGGCATCCGCCGTGAAAAAACTTTTTGGTGTATGTCTCACGCTCCCTAACTTCATTGAATCAATATAGAGTAGCCGGGGAGAGTATGAAATATCTTCAGAATGAGGCTCATTAACTTAAGAAAAAGAGACTGGTGACGTAAAAAGTGAAAATGGACTCTGACTTTGAAAGGTATAACAAGTCGGACGACACTCCGTGTTAGAAAACTTCAGAGGAGAGCGGACACTTAAACTAAATCCTCCATTACGATAACTTGGTCCTCCTCACACAGGGTCTTCTTGTGTACTGCAAACGATCACTACAAATGGAGCTAATATGCTGGAGTGTGAGAAGAGAAAGCAGGTTAAACAGTTTCCTGTTTACCTACCGGCTACTTGATAAACCAATCTGTCTTTCGGTGCCCCTTTACAACATACAGCTTAACAGCTACCCTCTATCTATGTACACATTTGTAAGGAAAGCCTTCCAAATAACAAATTCTGCGATTTACTAAACGAATGACAGATTTAGACATGCCAAAATTCAAGTTTTGACATGCTGGAAACGAAAGTCTGCACCCGTTTCATGCGAAACTCTTTGTCACTAAGAAGTAAGTACGTCAGTCACTAGGCATCATGCGATAATAGAACAAAACCATGACGTAAACCTTTTGATAATTGGCAAAGTTAATTCCAAGCCGAGTCTTAAAAATATTAATGAATAAATCGGTTTTCGCTTCACAAATACTGAGGATGCTCCACTGTGATTTCAGCCTCGAAAGTAAAAAAAAAAAGTGGAAGTAAAAGTAAAAGAATCCATAAAAACTGTCATGAAAAGTAATGCTAGGCGTATCTACAATCATATCATAGTGAAATCGCAAAGAATAGATTTATAATAATGATGAGCATTTGCATGATTTCATTCCGCTAGTAGAGAGATCTCAAAACCTCAGAGAACAAAGGTCTTACCAACGGAATTTAACTGGGGCCCTCACAACCAATTTCTCTTCTCCTCAAAGCCCCAACTACCAAAACCATGGAGTATGCCTCCCACAGCATTCGAGCAAATGGCAAAAAACAGCAGATGTATGTAACAATGCTCATCATATCCCAGACATAAGTTTCAATTGGTCTTCCAATTCACTTTGAGTGGCTTTCCCTGCTCCTGTCATACTGTCATTCTCGCTCAGTATCTTCTTCAAAAGGGACCATGAAATCAGCTACTTCATTATTTTGAATTCATCGTGATATGTATGAACTTCCAATGTCATTTACGACAGATTCAGTTGTATTGTAGGTAGTCTACTCAGTAGTTCTATTTCCACCCTACAAGCTAATACACAGATAATAGATACAAGTAGAGTAGGTATGCCAGAACCAGAATGTTTTTATCAAACAAATAAAATTGTGCTGGCGAAACGCCTTTGATATTAAATGAAGTGAAAGGGTATCTCATTAACTTGACAACCAGAATTGTAATGAATCAACGTATTGCAGGACAACGCTACCACAGGTCTCCCTCAAAATTCCACATCATAACTGTTCTAACGAAAACAGCATTGTAGTACGCTAGTCGAGTCAAGTGCACACTGAATGCAGAAACAAACCGAGCCAATAAACTTGAAAAATATACAACGGCCAATGGGAGGGAATTCGGTGGAGTGACTCTTTTAAAGGACAACTTGGAGTGACACCGTTGTCATCATTCAACAGAGCCTTGGTTGAACTACTACTCTTTACACTATCATCTCCGTTTACAACATAATCTTCCCATATTCTAATTAACGAAAGGGGTTTGAGGGGAAAGATAAATCATGTACCATCAACAGTTAGCAATGTTGATACTAAATTTCTACAAACGCATTCCTAATTTAAGTTTTAATACTACAGTGTGATGCGGCGTAATAAATCCCATTTCCACTCAAATCAAATTTGAAGTTAGGCAACACAAACATATTACGTACTTTCTCTTATCTACACGTTTTGAACTTGCGTTGTGTTGAGAACAACGATCTCATACATCATATCCAAAACTAATATGCTATACATCACAACAACTAATTACCTATGTGCATACTTTATCTTTCGGAGGTCGCTTACGCTATTACAGTATCAATTTTCGACATACATACGTAATAATATTATGTAATTATGTACATAACTTTACAACGAGCAAAGTTACTAGAACCAGTTAAGTGAAAACCTCACAGAGCTTTCGGAAACAAGTTGACATCCACATTTGTAGATTTTTTTTTGTTGAGAGCACTTTTACATATGTACAATGAAAACCTCTACACACAAAACACACTTGCAACACAATGCATACATGCCACGCTGATCACTTTCATTTATACATAAGTCAGCTGCTTAGTTGGCTTGACAGAAATAAATTTGTATGCTATACTAAGCACACACAGATGGGTGTATAGGAACAAAAGCACTGTTAGGTTTGGGGCAGCCTAAATGAGACAGCAGAAAATAGAACGTGATCTCTTCGTATCTCACAACCAACTGATGAAAACCAAGTGAAAGTGGAAAGGGGAAAGGCAAGATTCCTGCTCAACATCTTCTCTCTCTCTCTTTCTCTCTACATGTTATGTTAGTGCCACTGTAAATTCAGATGGAAACAGAAGCGCAATTGTGGCATGCTGATGCTCAGGTTCGACTATTTACAAGAGGAGAACGAGAGGAGCAACATAAAGCTTTCCTTTTATTGGTAGCATGCTGCATGGATGTCTGACTAGTTTTGAGTCTCAGCCAGCGTTCTTCCTGCTATTCAGCAGTCAGGAAAGGATCCGTGGTTTAGAGCAGAGTTGGAAGCAAACTGAAAGTGTGCTCGCTCGTTACTTTCCTACATTTTTCGGTGTCAATACAAGCATCTCTCATAGACCCAAAAAAACAACCCTTGTTCTCTACAGTTTCCTTCGTCATGCGTTCCTACTCCGGGTAAAAATACATATCCTACTGGAATAACTAGCTGAGTTCTACAATTGCATTATTTTTCAATGCAAATGGTGCACCTTACACATCGTCAATTACAGAATTACACATGAGAAATAAAAATACATTAAACAGACATCACTAGAGTATCACTACTTGGAGTTCAACCCTCTTTCTTCCAACTTCCCTTTCCAAACTATGGTTAATCCCTTTCGTTATATTCTAGAGATTAGATACTTGGTGAAAGCACACTTTGAGTTTGTTTACTAGTTTCAACAATGCAAGTATATCCCATAAAAATACACTTTAAAGTCAAAAGTTCTATCATCGCATCGTAGGGCTGCTTGCTACCATGCATTTTTCTCTCCGTCATTTATTGCTTTCCCTTCTGCTTCTACACAATCAAAGAAGCTGAGAATGTATGTAGGAGGAAGCCATATAATGTGCTGCAGAAATCTGCAACCTTGCAATACAATTGAGCCTTTTAAAGTGTCGAGTTTATTCACACGGTTTACAACACGATTTATGTCACCCAATAAAAAACTTTAAAATGTACTGCTAGCAAAGTAGTCCGAGCAACGTTTTAAATCTCAAAGTTTCCTTTGCAACTGGATGCTTCTGATGAATTTCTCAGGTTTCAGTTCTTTGTAAGAGAGGAATTTAAGAGAAATGTAATGTCAAATCGCATTTCAAACGTTGTTTTATTGACTACATTTGAAAATTAGGTATGTAAATTTATATCTACACGCGCATTTCAAAAGAAATATCCTTCCATTGAGGATATATTCAAGTTTAAGTATAAATAAACGCGTTGCCATAATATGGGTTAATGTGAGCGCTTATGCGATCAGATACCGCGTTCTACGAACAAAGGAAGAAATATCTTCAACCTGAGCGTCGACAGGTACAGGATTCGGTACAGGATTCGGTACATCAAAAGTGTCAAGCAAAGAACGACACGGCATTTCTCTTTGAGCTGAATGGGCTAAGCGACTGAAATCGAGAATTACTTTGAATCTACACACTCCAGAAAAATCAGAAAAAAAGGTAGTAACTAACACTAATGAAGCCAATTGCGAGGAAATGTTGATGTCAAGTAGAAAATAATAAATGTAGAGCGGAATAAGTGAAAAAGGATCATCATTAGTGACACCACCGTAGATGAAATCGATATCCTTCTCTGAAAAGAAACTGATGATAGATGCAAAAAATAGAAAGCAATAAAATCGAGAAAGCAGTGGACGGTTTGTCGTTCGGTCATGGTATGACTTGGAGAGAAAGACGAAAGGAACAAATTCGAGATCAACGAGTTCTGCTTCCTATTCCGCTTTGGCGCACACCAATAGCTAGTCGCCGCGTCCTTTATCATCAAATACGACTGTTTGGAACAATGTGCTATAAATCCTAGCGTAGGATTTTACTTAAAGACGTCCTCTCCTTGTTTCTAAAAAAAAGTATCCAGGGTGTATGTACAAGTGGGTAGTTTTATAACATAATCGTCTATTTTCTTGTGGATGCGATTCCCCAAAAAAAATTCCAAATATAGAACATCACCACCCGGTTGGTAGCTACTTCCAAGAATAAGATTTAACACAAGGCATCAAGAATGAGATGTTCATCAGATTAAAACCGTGCTCCCCCTTTCCACAACTCTAGGAAAAGAGATGGGTGTCATCCAGCGAACAAAATTCCTTGATGCAATTTAACAAAGACATCCCCAGTAGCAAAGAAACTACACAAAGAAAGAGTAAGAAGTTCTCCCGAATCCGGCAAATGGCTACTAGATGCCAGGGCACTTCCACCAAGAACCCATATATTCATCTTCACACCAGCACTTTCTCAGACTGACACTTGGATGAAAGAGAGAAAATGGTCAGAAAAGAAAATATGTCGGGATTCATGGCATGCCACATCTCAACAGTCGTGATACATAAAATCCTGCTTTTACTTTTTCCACTGGCGATAAAAGGAAATATTAGATGCACCTCTGGAATAAAAACGTATCTATTACCGTCTGCTAAGTACAACCATCCACATTCATAGTACCTTTATATTAATGCAGGATCATGATCATGATATGCAGGATATTACAGGAGGAATGCCTCCTCCCTAATGTATTTTCATCACACTCTTCATCCATCCATATTGCCCTAATTTTTCAACATAGCCGCACTTAAATTTACGTGGTGTTACTCCAATACGTTAATAGGATGAGTGCTTAGTACCTATTTGCTCTGTATCTTGCACCAGTTCAATTCCAACAAAGTCATAACACAACAGATACTCCACACATACACGTATTAGTAGACCATTCCGTTTTGTCCCAACTAAAAAGGTACACACCAATGACAGAGCAAAATGTCCATAAATGGCAGGCCTAAACTGCGAGTTATGTAGGTTAACGCGAAAGAACTCGGTCCTGTATTGTAGCACTCATATAAGTGTGAAATGCATAGTAAGTACATTAGGCATAGTGGTGTAAGTGAAATAGTACACAGTCACCAACTGCTATGTCGCTGCCGTTAGAAATAGTGAAAAACTTGGAGAGAACTCTTTCTAGGGGGACTATGTACGCTGATAATAATGATGTTTTTGAGGGCCGAGCTTACTGACAAAATTGAGTCATTTGTTATCGCTCTTTTCACAGCTCTATCCAGCCAGCGACATGATTTCTTTGGTGTGCCTATGTTCTCTCTACATTTATTGCTAGTACATACGTAGCATGTTTATCATTTTCTGAAATTGAAACGCCTTTCCCATTTGCCATCACTTCCAGAGAAAAACGTTGATGACTAGTTGTTGCGTCGTTAGAGCGTAATTTTCACGTTGCTCCTTTTTTTGTCAGCACTCATTTTCGTTTAATTTACTCGATAAATAAAAGCTGTTTACAGGGAAGATTATAGACTTTTCTTAGTAGCACCCTGAAATTCTACAAATTTGTTAGGTTCTTTAACTGCACTGATTGATACAAGGGAAGTTACACAGAACAAAGCAAATTGGCACTGTGATTATGCAATTACCTTCATGTTATATTAAAATTGTTGTTGTGAGTCTTTCTAACTACCCATCCATGCAACAAACGAGAACAAATCGATCAGATCGCAATGGGAGATTCATTACGCTGAAAAGGAAGGACGTTGAGTGGGCTGTGCTGTCGGAATGTCAAACATGATGTGCATGCCTCTAATTTACCACTACCATGCCAGTGAGCGCTGGTCTGCCAGCAATTCGATGTAAGACGCTAAGATAGGGAAAGTCTTTACCTAGTAGAGTCATATTCTATGCGTTGTTAATATAAAAAATGACTTATGTGGTGTTCCAGAAAGATTCCAACGGAAGCATATTGGTCAATGGTCATAATATAATATTGGAGTGTTCTTGCAAACATATAAAACAAACATGCATATCAATTTTTCCTATAATGTTAAGAAATGGAATAAATTGCGTATTCTTTTAACGGACTTTTTAATTGATTGATTCAGACGTTAAACAATTCGATGCATACCATCAAAAATAATCAATCTATTGTCAACAACGTATGCTTTTAACATACTATATATTTTATAGTACATGTGAAATATACATGTGATAGTTAACGTTCATCACTTTCCAATGTCTGCTAAAGTTTGTCACGCTTCTCTTCACCCCATGCGAATCATAATGAATCTGGTCTCCACATCTAATGGCCTAAATCGATTTTAGGAAGTGTTCATGTGCCATTTGCAAAGGTGTACTTAAACTTCACGCGTTACATGCTACGTTTTATTCACTAAAAGCGAATTGAAATTACGTCTACAGCTTTTTAAGAGCATGATACTGCGATCCATACTCGTATTAATGCTTGTAGATTATCTAAATTCGACCCTATATTGATATTAATTCAAAAAATTGTTATGAGAGCACATTTCTCGCTCTTAATATATGTACTTAAGGCTTAAGCTATCGTGTTAGTGAAGCTTAGCAGTAGCCTAAATGAGAGTTAATTTGAAAAGTTAATAGAAAGGTGAGTAGGTCATCATACGTAAAAAATATTATACTCACTACATGTCAAATGGAAATCGACAGACTACACGTGTACAATTAGGACAATAAACTCTCCCCGACAATTAAGCTTGATTCAGAGGATTGTTCCTTACAAATAAGTCAATCATATTCCTACGTTGTACTATATACACATAGGCAACTGTAATTGGATATTGGGTGCAAATGTTACCATGGCATGAGTATGTAATGTTACTACTTTCTGATTGTGTCATAACTTGAAATCCAACGACTCATTTGGCTGTTCAATGATGGAATAAACAGATAATCAACAAGCTATAAGGGAGTAATGTCAGTAGATGGTAATTAACACAACCGGCGCATACATAAATGTCCAACCGTCGTACCCAAACCCAGAAGCCAGGACCATATAATTTATTTAATCCAAATGTAACAAAATCTTTAATATGAAATTAAATTCTACGAGCATTGTGAATTTATTGCCTGGTAGTCAACAAGAATACAGCGTTTTTAACCAAATTCCTCTCGAACTTCAGGTAGACAATAAAACCTCGGTGACACAGGAAAATTTTTCCAAGAGCTTTTTAGGAAACATTAACAATCTGACCTCCGTTTTTATTGCTTATTTCATCGGCAATTTCAACCAAACGGGAATTCATCAGTGATCCTAATAAAATCTCGGTGGTAATCGCTAGTCAAATCTCCGGAAATGAGTTGTAAAAGCCTATCATGCATGTTAGGGAGATAAAATTTATTTTTTTAAATCTTATTTGAACTGGTTATACTCATATTGGCATTCTCGTTCACATTATTGAAGTAATACTTTCTAAAACCGGAAAAGTCAATGTTTGACTTAGAATTTGCATCATACGCTTATTCCATAAACCTTTTTTCAAGGTAACATTTCACATTATCCACTTAAATTCAGCAAAGCAAATTTAATAACCGGATCAGTGGAATCATATCCCATGTAATTCACATTCATTCTCTTTCAAATAAACGAAGATGGATGCTACTCCTTAAAGGTATCCAAACATGAAAGAATTACCGGAAAATTGTGAAACGGGGCGTGATGATTAAAATGTGGAACCTACCAACGGATTAACTTCCCAAGCAAACAATTTTTATGGCATATTTAGATTTCGAATTTCTCACCAATTCCTTTAATTGATTGTGATTTCTAACATTTTCAGTTTCAATGCCAAATATTCATAGGGCAATGAAAGAGGAAGAAATAAACCATAAATAATTAATATTATGTCAACTTAAATTAACGCGACTCTAGACTCTTTGCTTGAATTATATTTACAACATTGTATCGTTAAGAACACTACATTATTTGTTGGTATTTGGTATCATGTATCTGAAGCAAGTGAAAGCAAAACTTAATTTTAAAGTCTTACCAGCTGCAAGACGGTGTTGACAACTTCCTTATTCGAAACCTGTCCAATCTCAATAAGCCCAATGAGTAGTGCAAATTTGACATTGGTCTTATCTCCTGGGCTGAACTTGGCCAGGTCTTGTAGGGCCGCTTTTTGAGCTGCAATTGAAGCCGAGCTTACTACTGTACCTGCCTGGGCTGCCAAGCTGGAATTAGGTACTCCGCTCCTGCTCCCATCTTTGACTTCCTCGTTGCCTCCTGCCGTAGCTGAAGTTGGGACTTCAGCCTTAGCTTCAATTGAGTTACTAGCTGCTAAATCCATTTTTACATCCGCTGGCGCTTGGCTATTTGCAGTAGCTTCCATCGTTTCGGCTACCGCATTAGCGACACTTTTCTCACTCATTGTAGAGCTGATTGTTTAATTATTTTCACTAACCGAGTCCATCATCTCAGTTTATAAAACTATGAAAACCATGTAAATTCAAATCACTCTTACTTTAGATTAAAATTCATGTCACATTCTTCAGTTTTAACCGTTGTCAAAATAATCCCTACACGTGGAGTTAACCAAGTATCTATTTTGTCACATACTGTCTTCATTGTTAGGGTTTAATTTTTATTGCAGTGTAGTTACACCGCTTATGGTAAAAATCCAACATTGTAAAACTTTATGTGTGACACTTCCTGTTTAAAGATTCTGGAGACTCTGTTCTACAGCATGAAATACTTTGACAGAAACTTCAAGTAGTTAAAAATCGGGTTGAAGGCAAAGCTTACGATTCCAATCTCCAACAAGGATGGAGTCCCCGTTGTGTGAATTTGTCAACTGCAAAGAATAACAATAATAACATTTTTAATTTGAAAACCATTTACTAATGTTTATGTTCAGAATTAGTATCTTTACGATGCCTGCTTTTTACTTACAAGTCGTTTACAGGGATGAAATTATTCTTCCCAACGCAACATTCTGTGATGACAGCTAAGAATTGTTGGAAACACTTTTCAGGTGAAATACTGGTAATTTAAGGTTCTTTAACAGATGGTATATTCTCTGGATCACTTTACAAATCTGTTATCGGCGAAATATGACATGGACACATGGTGCAAGTCGTTTAAAATTTGACATTTTGTTGGGAACACATTTGCCGAAAATTTCACGTCACCTACACACGTGGTGATGGTCAGCTCTTTGGCATAATCTTTCGCCGTATATTGGTCTAATTAAAGAGAGACATCTACTTATTGCTACGATTACGAATGAGGTGGAAAGAGCCCCTATGAATAATTTCGGAATTCTCTAAATTCGCAATCACTTTCCGAAGGTGGAAACGGCGTTCTAAAGTTACCTACTGGAACTACACTACAGTTCGTCTGTCTCTAACTTAGCACTTTTTGAACTAATGTATCTTGAGGTATGTCAAGTGTAGCTAATTATTCGAAGCAACGTACCTAAATGTTGAATGCTGGACGAACAATTTTCACTCACTGTGTTTACTTTCAAGTGTATTACTGAATGAATGACATAGAAAGACAGATGTTTATATCCCTCTGTTGTGTCACAACACGCATGAAGTTTTGTTTATGGTGATGATGTGCCAATGACAACGCTGACCAAGATGAATATGCAAAGAACCGTCGAAAGATAGGTGGCAAAGTTGACAAGTAAAGAAATTTGGGACAGAACAGTATCATAGAGAAAGGGACATTAAAGATGAGGACTAGAAAGCAACTGAACTACTGAAAACAAGACGAAGAGATGGGCTATTCTCTTCAACACTTGAATTTCCTTCCTTCCTGCAACATCATCATCGTGATCGTCGTCGTCGTCGTCGTCCCACGAATGGCTCACGTATGTGACTCTCTGTTGTTGTGCCTGGAGTATTTTTTCAGATACCCTGCTCTTTCGTCTCTGGAAAAAGCAATGTTTAAAGAGCTGTTTTTGCATGTATCCCTGTGTGTTTTGCTCACTGCTCGCTATTCATGACTTGCCATCCCATGCAAGGAAAATGCATGGAGCGAATGCACCCATTAGGTTTACACTTGTACGTACACATTTATGCATATACTACACACACACCAGCAGGCAATCCAGTGCTTTGCAAATGGGATGCCGTGTGCCATATCATATCATATCCTTCGTACCGTGCCGTGGACGAGGTTTTTCTCTTTTAGACGTATCAGAAGAACAGGTTCGGTTCTACTATGATTGTATTACATTTCAATGGACGACTTCATCACATCAGAATCATCATCATCATCATCTCCAACAACAACAACAACTTGGGCTGACTCATGGGCTCTATGGATGGTGGTGGTAGCTGGAGTGCGCTAAAGAGGATCTGGATATCTCCCTAAACCGCATTGAAAGAACGGTATGAATTCGTGGATAACCCGTTTCAGCACTCACAACAGAAGAGAACGAGCACAACTCATTTTTTGTACAATAATGGGACCAAGTACCGAAAATACATAGAATTGATATTGGTCGCGATATGAGGACTACTTAATTCTTTGGCTTCTTTTTATCTTGGCGATGCGATGTGCTATCGTATTATATGACTGTGCGAAGGTTCCGGTAGTATTACTGTATATTGTTCAAATGATTGTCGGTCTGCTCCAATAAATCCACTCCTACACGACATTTACTCATCATTTCTTGTATCTGTCTCATTACAGCACTGCAAAAAATCCATCAATCAAAACTACTTGCAATTGGCAGCCATGCTTGATGAATATGTAAACTAATGCTTAGTCGGCTTTGAAATTACATTGAAGTTCGTCACTTGTGTACAACCGTCCGGCCTTTTTTTGCATGAACCTATATAACTTCTAAAAGCCATCAATATATCACTCACCAATGGAACTCAATCTGCAGTTTCACATTACCTTCCATCAACATTTTAAACAGCACGCTGCTGGCAGCATCATAAAACTCTTTTATTATGGTTGGAAACGAGGTAGTGGTAGCTATAAATGGGGACAGGATTATATGAAAATAATAGTGATAAAATGATATCATGAATACCGTACCCTCAATTTTATACCATGAATGTGGCTAAAGGAAGGAAAAAATGTTCATCATGTCATCATTATGCTTCTCTATCGCAATTCCATACAAATTCAATCAGCTTATCGTTTTCATTATCATGTAATGTACGGCTCGTTGCGAATTTGAGATGGGACACTCGTCAATCCGTCTTTTATTCACTAATAAGGAGTGGATATGGTTTCCGGTGTCTTCTTTGAAAATTATTCAGGTTTTCAAGAAAATCCTTCAATATTATGCTCTTGGCTGACTGGTATTAGGCGACCCATCGTATGATCAAGCTAAGCAAATTATAGGCAAATATACTGACATAAGTAATACACAGTTGGTATAATATTCACAGATCGTTCATACGAAAATGCACAGATAAGTAAGCTTTTCTTTAAAAGTTTCTCCTAAAAATTTTCCTCATCTAGATGCCTTATTTTATTCAATTCAATTCAAAATTTAATAAATGATTCTGTAAGTAGTATCTCTTCGCAATTCATGCATTTTTTTTAATTTATAAGATTTGATTTAATCAATGCAAAGAAAGCCACATGCCATTTTCCACGGAAAGAAGTGATTGAATTTGTTCTTATTCCTGGGCCCATTTTTAGTAAGCTTATTGCCCTTCGGCTCAGCCAACTACGCATTGGAATGTAATTTCATTATAAAAAGATTATGATTCTTGATTCCAAAACTTACATTGGAAGCAAGCAAAGCAGAAGCCTTACATGATTAGGACTTTCGCTCTTTGTCCTCTGCCTACCCATTACCTGATTACACGTGTTCTAAACACGATACACGCCTCGAGAAAAAAATATACGCCATCACCTCCGCAGCTAAGACAGAGAGTTGTTATAACATTATGAACTATTCAGTAGCCTTAATTCGTTTAGTTCTCAAGATGATACAGATGCCTATTGTTTGTCTGCCATTTGGAAGCAGAGTTTAACCTCCCCTACCAAAATGATCAGGCATGCACCCTGAGATTACTTTTTTGAGCCGGTTACTTACACTAATGAAGCCAGTAATATGGCCTGCTTTTCTAGGAAGCTGTAATATGTATACAAGATGAACTATAGATTGGGCAGAACCAGAAGATGCATGAGTATGATGATGATGATTCATCATGAAACATGAAGTTTTTGGAAATAAGAAAAGGAAGTTCGCAGTAATGACATGAGTGCAAAAGCAGGCCACGATAAGAGTGCTTTCTACGAATAGGGATTGCAATTATTTTGCTCAAGTAGGAGTACCTCTGAGGAGAATCCAAACGAAGATCCTATTTGGAAGTGGAACGTTTCCTGTCCAATACCAAAGAAAGTTCTGATGTGCTTTCACTCATAAGATTTTTAACACGTGTTTTATCCTAGTAGTCTTGAGTCAGTCATAACTGGAATGGAGCATGCTCCTCTCCTATCTACTCTAATGATTTATGTATAGTTCATTTACATGCTGATATCTTTTTCGGTACATGGCTATCGGAGCAGTTAGCACCCAATATTAATAAATAATTGTTACGGCTGCTGGCGTTGGTGAAGCTACTATTTTTCAGGGCAGCAAAGACTATGACTTGTGACATATAAACATGTTTAATCGTAGACGCATGTGTGTTGGCTAGCTAACCTATAAATAGGTAGGATTAGATTGACTTTGTTGTTGAATATATTATTGGTCTTACATGTCCGCATGTATTCTCTGGTGAAGGAGTTTTAACATGCATTTTATAATAGAATCAACTGGACAATTCTTACTATGGTACGTTTTATTTTAAAGCTGTAGTTTTTGTTTTTCCATGTTGAAGGCATTAATTCTTTGTTTTCAAAGCATTTATTCAAGTACTTCATAAATGCAAACAAATTTTTGACAAATGAGCAAATATAACGTATCAAGCTGTGTGAAATCATAAACTAATGACATTAGTGACAACGACGGGACAAGTTGGTATGAAGTAATCAAGACAGTATTGATGGAATTGGCGTGGGCAGCATCAACTTAGTAATATGGTTGGCTTTTCTTTGGGCTATTTGAGATGAATACAAAGAAAAACCAACCAGCTCTCAGCCTCCTCCACACGTTAGACGTTAGTTTATCCTCTATCCATCAATACCATCACCTTCTGGATTACCTACCACACAAAACAGGAAGGTTGCACTCTGGTATTTTCGGTGTTATGCTATATGCATGTACAATATTAGGTACAATTTGATACCACACCGCACGAACTGAGAGAAAAGGATAAAAGGTAGGTACATCGGAAGTCCCATATTTTAACACATATTCTTCTGCTCCGGCTGGATGGTGTATTATATTATGCATCAGCAATCATCATAAAGGTTTCGTTCGAGTAGCGTAGCCCCGTTCCTCCGATGGCTTCTTAGCTCATATATGTATTATGATGGATGTTTTATTTTAGTCCCTTCGCATCGGCCGTTTTTCTAATTCTAAAGCTCTCTCGTCTTGTCGCAATGCAATGCTTAGCTTTTGCTGTCTGTCGGTCCGTTGATGGAAACTAGCCTTGCTCCTAATTGCCAATTGTTTTCTGATGGTAAAAAGGGGTTTTGTGAGCCAAATACACAACATATATTATTATACACGAGAGATGAGTGCTGGCTGGCTGAAACAAACCCGCTTGTACATTATTACAGTTTCCATACTATCTACTGTGTAGCAGACACACTGCTGTCAACATTGCATTGCATGAAAAGGTAGCAAGACTGCACCAGTCCAGTACCATTCAACTTTACTACTACGCCCAGTCCAACATGAGTTTTTAACGAAACACGGAAAAGTCATTGGTTAACATTTTCCCTGCTTCTTGATACCGAAACGAAAAAAAAACATTTCGTTTTTTGGATTGAATCATATCATACTTTGTGTGTGTTTTACACCCATAAATAAATGTGAAGTTACTTTTTATTGCTGAGAGATACATAAATACAAATAACGGAAATTATTTGAAGGTGTGGAGATTGCTTTGATACAGGTAACCCTTTTATTGTACTATTAAATATATTTGGCATGTATCAAACTGTTTAACATTTTACTTTGTGTTTGATTTCCATTTCGGTTTAATGAATTAAGTGGATTTTAAGTTTGCATTTTGTTTCAGTTTAATTTGTTACTTGTTAAAAATTAACAGTTGTCAACCACATCACCATTTAGTCATTGTATTGCTGTTTTACGCAGTGACCATGGAGTAATTTGAATACATAGATGTTCGACTATTTGTACAAATCATTTTGTGTTAAGGCAACTGACAAGTCGTAACTGAAAACAATATTCTTGTTTGTACCTGTTTCTCTAGGACTATCGCAATAGCTGATAAAATGCTGGACAAGGTTCGCAACTTGCAGCTGGGTGGTCATGTTGGCTTTGACAGTCTTCCTGATCAGCTAGTTAATAAGGCTGTTCAAAAAGGATTTGTCTTCAATATCCTGTGCATCGGTAAACAACTTTTAAATATTAAATTGTTTTAGTTTCATTTTATCAAATAAAAAATGCCGATCGGTTTCTATTTACATCGTAATCATTGTGATGTTTTAGGTGAGACTGGTATCGGGAAGTCGACATTGATGGATTCTTTGTTCAATACGAACTTTGATTCATCACCGTCTCCACATACGTTGTCGTCAGTCAAGTTGAAATCTCATACTTATGAGCTTCAGGAGAGTAACGTCCAAATGAAGGTACGTATTTCTAACTCATGAATTTGAAATAATGTATTTAGATAGACGCACAATAAATTAAACATGAAAAAAAGTAATCTCGATGTGATTAAATGTGTAATTTTAGCTGACAATAGTGGACACGGTAGGGTACGGTGACCAAGTTAACAAGGAAGATAGTTTCAAATCAGTCGTTGACTACATCGATCAGCAATTCGAGGCATATTTGCAAGAGGAGTTGAAGATTAAAAGATGTCTACCTCTTTACCATGATTCCAGAATTCATGCCTGCCTGTATTTCATCTGCCCAACTGGACACGGGTATAAACAGGACTGCTACATGATTATATTATGCTTAAAAATTCGAGTTTTTATGGATGACAATCGATATTGTTGTATTCAGATTGAAATCGATTGACCTGGTGTGTATGAAGAAACTGGATAGCAAAATTAATATCATTCCGATTATCGCCAAAGCCGATACCGTTTCAAAATCTGAGCTTCAGAAGTTTAAGGTACTAAACATATAACGATTTCAAATTTTCGTTTAGTAAAGTAAAGTAGTAAATAAAGACTGTGTGAATAATCTAAATTATTGTTCATAGGAAAAAATTATGGCCGAGTTGACAGCTAATGGTGTCAAAATCTACCAATTTCCAACTGATGATGAAAGCGTTGTCGAAGTTAATACTTCGATGAATGCTCATATTCCCTTCGCAGTAGTTGGAAGCAGTGAGTTTGTCCGCGTTGGAAACAAGATGATGCGCGCTAGGCAATACCCATGGGGTACCGTGCAAGGTTCGGAAAGATGAAATTAGTGTAAAAATGCTTCAAGATGCATCACAAATATGTATGTTCATTTGCTATGTTTATTTGTAAAATTTAGTGGAGAATGAAACTCACTGTGACTTTGTAAAACTCCGGGAAATGCTGATTCGGACAAACATGGAAGACATGCGGGAGCAAACACACATGCGCCACTATGAACTATATCGCAAAACCAGATTAGAGCAGGTTTGTTTTTTCGAGCTGGTGTTGTCGTGACTGTTTATTATTTGCGGTTATCATTATTTGTATAATATTAATCGTATTATTTTGATATGATCCGTATTAGATGGGATTCAGCGATGTGGACTCGGACAACAAGCCAATGAGCTTCCAACAAACTTGCGAGAAGAAAATGCTGTTACACCAACAAGAGCTAGCTCAGAAGGAAGAAGACATGAAACAACAATTCATTCTGAGAGTTAAGGAAAAAGAAGCTGAATTAAAGGAAGCGGAACGCGAGGTAATTAATTCTTGGAGAGATTTAACTAGCCTAATGAAAAAGGACCATTCCATTCACCCTGTTTGATAGCAAATACACATGTTAATCGTTTGATATTGTAATAATTTTTGCAGCTTCATGCAAAGTTCGATCACATTAAGGAGGAAAACGGAAAAGAAAAGAAGAAATTAGAGGATTATCAGAAGCAGTTGGAGGACGAAATTGCCGAATTCCAGCGTCTGAGGATTCAGTTTCAGACTCAGCAACTTTCTGGTTCCCATCATACCCTCTCGTTGGGAACCTTAGGGAAAGGGAAGAAAAAGTAGTTCGAAACAGTGCTTTGAGATAACTGGACACATCTCGTCCATTTATCTATCTTCCTCTCCTCAGGATCATAATTTTGGCTGCATTTAGTGGCATTTCCAGGTTTTCTATGAATTATTAACGCTAGATAGTTAACGTATATTTGTATGTATAATACGGTACTAAACTTATTCACTATTGCCATTTTTTGAGATTATCTAACTTAGTTATTAATCCTTTATTCATTTTTTACGTTTTCATATTTTTATGTATAAATATTTAGTGACAGTATTGTTTTCTGTTTTAAGTTGTGAAAACTTGTTGAAACGTTCGTTTTTTTGTTACCTAGTCTGACTTCTTGGTATATGATTAAAGTTCGCAAATGTATAACTTCCTCGACGAAAATTTTGGAACCCTTTAAAAGTACCATGTTTTGGGTAATGTTATCAAATATGAGCTGACTACACTGCCTTGATAGATATAAAGTAGTCATTCAATTAAATGTATTAACTATGAGACCGAAGAAAGATGTTATCAATTTTTACAATGAGAATGGCATTTACATTTCAATAATGTTCAATTCCCAACTGACTGCCGATTTGATGATAGAGAAATAAAGAAAACTATCTGTAGTGTTTCAACAGCCACAGAATACAATCAAATTTCGAAAATCGAACGTAATTAAATGCTGCGTCAGCATAGAGCAAGCAATTGACTTTCATAAACCACAGCAGGAAAATAGAGCGATGTTGTAACAGCTCAAGTGACTTCTGTTACAATTTTTAAGATACGGGCTAATAAAATTTTGATTGTAAAGCATCATATGAACGTTTTGCTCATTTAGCGCATCGCTCTGACGTACTTACTGACTTAGTATAGCTCATAAATTATTCTAGTTACTTATGCCATTTCATTGAAATATTAAATTTCTTGTTAAAAGAAGCTGGAAACAATCAACTAGATATAATGGCATAATACATATGTAAATATGTGTCTACTACACCACACACACGATGATGGTAAGTTTTTCCCACATTTCATTGAAGAAATACATGCTCACACACAATCGAGTTGGTAAGGAACCTTGGTTTCCTGTGAATTTGCACAGTTTTACCTCATTCGGTCGGTTGTCAGACAGAACTCAGAACAATTTCTGACCAAATTTAATGTATGAAATATGGATACACAAGGAAACGTAATAATTTGCAGAATGGTGACTCAGAAACTTCTCAAAATGAACTTCCATTCCATATTCCATTTCCAATTGAAGAACAGCAGCATGCAGTGTCTTAACCTAAAAATCAAAAGCTTTGTGCATCTGCTTTGTATTACTGGAAACGGTGTGTTTGCATTCATAGTGAAAATGGATCTTTGATCATGCATAGCATTAGTTTAATTTAAAAATTAGTCGCCTCGGGAACTGAATGCGGAACGAAGATCGAAAAAGATAGCATGAAAAGTGAAGGTGGTTCGTACTAAAGTTTGCTAGTATTATAGTATTAAAGTAAGCTAAGGGTGACCTAATAAATCATGCTAAGGAATAAGTTTAATCTGTGATAGATTGAATATGTGAGCGTATTATTCAATCTACAAATAAATGTGTGGATGTCCTGATTTTGAAGTTTTCTTTAATAGGTAAGCTACTTAATTCCTCTGTGGGATCGAATTATTATACATCATGACATTCCGTTCTCATCAGCAATTCAAGTATACTGATAATCGTGTTGTGCATTTAAAACTGCATGCACAAGATTACATACACGTATTAAAAAATATTGTTGGCGTGAAATGCTTGACATTTGAGTGCTACTGTAAAATATCATCTTAGAAGATAAGTACAGCATTAAATTTCTTTGTTTCAACGTCATAGTCAAGCCTCACAATTTAACATGCAACCATTACCTGCATACAGTGCCGTTTTAATGTTGTCTGTTGTGCCATCTTGTGCTTATTAGTTATAAAAAACACGATAAGGACGGCATTGGAATAATACTAATGTCAATGCTTTGCAAATGCAATACGTATTGGTTTTTGAAATAATAATAATGACATTTCAACAATTCGTTATGGGCTGCGGTTGAGACGCAACGTGGATTGTTGGTCAACAGACAGTTTTTACGTTTAAAATTCACATGCATTTTTCATTTCAACGACGCAACCAGATTAATATACCTATTTAGATGGTATGTTACGTGGAAGTTGGAGTCAGTAAATATAAAGATTTGCATAATTATTGCTCTCAGTCAGTTGAAGCACACTCATAATATATGCGCATACTATATACATACGTAATTCAGTATCGCAATGCAATTAGGAATAGAGTCAAGCTCTCACCAACCATTACGACAATGGAAATAAAACGTCATTGCATTATTTCTTGCTTCAGTACAAAAGTCACGTTCAGATTTTGTTTGTTTAGCTTTTCTAAAGGAATAGTTTTAACTATGATAATACACGTTCCCACGGCATATGGTTGTAGTTGCATTATTGTAACATAGCAATGCAACACTAGATGCACCGGAGTGAATGATATAATTTATTTAATAAAATTACTTAATCGTATGAACCGAATATGAATTCTTGGCTAAAATGAATGAAAATGTATACGTGTATACAACATGCATGTAAGCGTGCCTCGTGTAAAGAACGAGTATTCGGCCAAGCTCACGAAGTAATGTAAAAGACACTCAGGACAATACATGATGATTTGATATTTGCAGAAAATTTCATGTATAACAGTGTTCAAAACTAAATTAGGAAATAAATCTACGAAAAGTCGTACGAACTGTGAAACATACTTAAATGCTCCGGTAAAACTTAGTTTTCTTGTTTTTAGCCCATGTATTACGAATAAACTTGAACTTAAGTCCAATAGTTGATGGTAGGATGACATTTCTGCAGCTAACGATTATTTTAAAATCCTGCTCTAAACTGTTACGAAGCGAACAAAATATTTAATATATTGTTGCATCAATCAATCAATGATGTACAACCGTTCAATTAAATATTTAGCTGCATGCATTCGGCTCGAAAATTGTATGCATAGCCACATAATTTTGAATGCCATCATGTCATAATAGTCGAGAAAATGAAACATTGTTCTATTACATATATGGTATTACTTGCTGCTGGTAGCCACTATTAAATTCGTTTTATCACGTTAGGATGTTTTTGCTGTGTAAATTGTGGAGGAATCCAATTTCACTCATGGTTTAATATGAAGGATAAACACGACATGTCATGTTCAGATGAAAATGTCATTTTACCCATTGTTAACTCTTACAGTGACTTTGATTTTGCTACGCATGCAAGTAACGGTAAGCACCATAATAAATGGTTTGTTTGTCATCTGCTGATGGGGTGACTTGGAGTGCATTTACTGAAGCTACTCTCAACGGGTTCAAAAAATTACTTCATCTAATATGCATTACGCTTTATTTTCAATGTTTGTTAATGTTGTCATCGAATCCGACAAACTGAAGATTTTATTGTAGTTTTGAGATATGAAACAGCACCTGTAATATTAGAGTTATCAATTTACTAGTTACTCGAGATAGAAGTAAGGAGTTGAAGTGAGTAAACGGGATGGTGTGCTTAAGGGATTTCACTGTAAATTAAAAATTACTTCCGTTTTTCAGGGCCACCCCATCAGCTTTATGAAATTTTTTATTCCCTGCACTGGTTGCGTTGCATGTCAGGTGCCTACTAAACATTTTTGTACATTGACTTTCGTACAATGTACGTAACTGTTACACAACTCAACACGCTGTGCATTTGATAACTGATCAAACTGTTAAGACATTGCAGTCCATTAAAAAAAACTTTCAAGGATGTAGGTGAAATGAATTGAATATATTATTGAATTGGGAAAGAGGAAATTACATGCTTTCTTTTATCATTGCTTCCGATACTCATGCACGTACTTAATGCACGGGGGTTTGAATCACAGATAAGGAATGTCAGTGCCTTTCAGAAATGATGACTTATAATCATCCCAACAACTTGTACGAGACTTAAATATGAACTACTTAAATACATTACTGTAGGTAATGAACCATTTAAATGTAAACCCCCAAAACGCGTTTTTAATCATTGTTAAAGGTTTACCATTTGAACTATCAAGTCATTTAGTTCTGCTATAAATTAATCACGACTTCTTCTTGATTGCACAGCAATTATCAATTTTTTTGTGAAATCACACAAACTTCCATTAACTTGTAGGAATGATATGTACAGTGTAACCGAAATGAACGGAAATGGATGACTCTTCGAAGAATAAGATGAATGAACAAATGCATGCCGAGTAATAATGACATTTACATTTAATGTCTATGCATGAAACAAAAAACTAGCCGCGGCACAAAACAATGTGGCGTTAGCATCCTTTACCACAGGTGCGGAAGTGGATGTGATTAAACCGTCATAGCGTTCATTTCGCTATTTTCAGACTCCGTTTGACAAAACATCATCAGCCAAATGGTTATTGAGGCTGCCTCTCGTCAATTATTGAATTCGTTACGTATCTCTAAAACGCTTAAATTAAACGCCAAACTCTGTTTATAAACTGTATACTTGCATCTGGTTAGCTATTTAGTGAGATTTGGCTATTTATAAAACAAAGAAACCCAGCTCTGTTGCCTCAATTTGCATTATGGTTGTTTTGTTTGATGAATATTATATAAAAATAGGTGTCTAATCAAGCAAAGTCGTTTTGAAATATTCTAAGAATATTGAAAGGAAGATGCATAAGTATTGGTTAAGATTTGTTTCATTTAGGTGGTCACTTTTCCTTGTTTAGTCATTGGAGTGGAAGCAGAAACCTGTATTGCAAAGGCTTGAGTTCTTTGTCAGTTGAATCTAATTCTAAATTATTAGCCTTATTTTTAACAGAAACTGGAGGAAATAAAGATGTATTGTTCCGTACGCACATTGATTAGCTATCTTTACAGGTCGTTAGAAATTTTAGGAATAAAGGTACAGTCCATAAGCACTTTGACTAATCGCTGAGGGCTGAAGATTTCAATGGGCACAGCGTTCCTCTGAAGGTGTTAGAAGAACAGGTTTCTGTCGAATATGTCTTGATTTTGAAGAGGCGCAATAAAAAATGAGCATCATCAAACTTGCTTATCGCATTATATAATGCAAAATACTTCATATATGGGTAAACATATGTAGGCACAGGGATAAGGGTTCCGTCCGCATGCAAATCGCTTTGATCCGGTTATGAATAATAATATTCCCTATCTATGTTAGTAATGATGAACGTGTAGTAAATTAAATGCATCTTTTGATTTTGTAAAGAACTCGCTGTAACTTTTTTGTTTGTACAAAAATTTTATGCACATTACATTACGCTAACACATCATGATGAGATAATGTACGTGCTCATGTTATTCCTGCATGATTACGGTGTGGCAAATCAGGTGAATGTAGGAGCAAACCAATAATGATTCTTGAAGTAGACGTCATGCATCTAGTGAGCCATTGCAGCTAATGCAACAAGCCCAATTTTGCTGTCGGGTAGAACTCCATTCTGCATCATTCATTTTGTAAATTGTAATGATTTTTGCTCTTTCTTTTTTGGCATCCTTCCTTCCTTCCGGTATCTTTTCTTGCCATTTGTCCTATTTTAACATTCAAGTGCCTACTGACAGCCAAACCATTTTTTTTTGAAAATGTAAAGGTGGTGTGTCTGTTAGTGTGTGTATGATATGATGAGAAAACCATGAGCGTGTGTGCTTACATGTATAAACACACACACAGGTGAAAGGGTTTTTGGGTTTATTATGATGACATTTTTTTTAAAGAATCGTTTCATGTGGTATTTCCTATACTGCCATTTTTTCATCATGTTTTGCAGCATTATATGCCTGATTTGTTATTCAATGTAAGAGTAGTAATCATGATTGTCAAAGTGTCTTACATGTCAAGGAGATACTAGATGTAATATGTAGGTAATAACAATTTTGAAAAATACCTATGAATAGCAGCATTTCAAAGAAATGAGACCATCTATCCAACTACTTGGTGCCGACCGCAGCTAATACACAGTTGTCGGCGATTTCATGGTGTCCGTCGTGAATAAATTGGACCATTTGGTTTTTACGAGTGTCGAAAGGACAATTATTGTACGCCCAATGTTTGTTTCCAATAGGATTATGTCAACATTTATTATAAATGAGTGGGAAATTCACTTGGCATACTACTTAGTTGATTTGTACGTGTAGCACCAAGTTAAAGTGAAAAATGTGGTTGCTTCTGGTTGCTAATATTGTGATGCTATGCATTTTCAAATTATTCAATAGTATGGCGTTTTCAGCTATTTGGTTTGACAGGGACGGCACATTGCTGCCCATGTCAAAAATAGTGATGGGCTGCTTTGTTATAGTACATTGAGAGAGTTTTTGTTGTTGATAATACAAGCCGGATGTGTAACATCACGATGGTTATATATTCCGTCGTATGTATAAAATACGTTTCATGTGTCCAGCAAACGAGATGGGGTTTAGCAGAACTACATATTTACTTTCATATAGCTGGTTATCAGTAATAATATTTGGTTTTACATGAAATTTATAACGTTACAAAACACACCAATTTATATGTACAATTACATTGTGCATGCATATATTTTGCATCGATTCTATTGGATTGGAGTGCATACTCACAATCAGCATTTCAACATTTACCGTGTAAAATGCGGTACATCAAGAGGGTGTAACAGTTTATTTGAGTCATGCATAAAAATCACGAATGTATTACAGCCAAAACCACTGAGCACGGCAATCAAAGCATCAATCTGTACTGAACATGCACATATCTTTACGTGATTGGGCATTTTTTGTCATGAATATTTGGTCCAGAGTAGTCTGGTCAAACCGCAATTCCAGTGCAAATTACAACAAGGCTGAATTTAAAACCATCATGACTCATGATATGTGAGTATGTTCAACGTTTTTTTTTTGTGCTTGAGCAGAACCGGATGCGTTGAGCAGGGAATTGGATGCTGATTGTAGGGACTATGACTGTTGCATGCGTTGGGCAGAAGAATGTGTTTACGTGTTATTCACCTCGAATTCGCAACAGCAGGGAGCATAACAGACCATGGAATAATTAATCGTTCTAAATTATTATGCTAGAACTCTCAAGCATATTGATTACCTTCATAAAACGATAAACGGGAATGGCAGCAAGAGTGAAGATAAATATCATATGCACGAGGCAGTATTAGCGGATCCAATAAATGAGATTTTAATCTTCACCTACATGAAGCTCTGCTCTGATGCTTCTTCTCAGATTCATTGTAAATATTAGTTAATGTAGTTTCTATCAAATGATGTGAGGTTTCGTAATGAGCCACGTCTCTTTGATTACTTTCAACCTTAAACCAGCTTTTCTTCAACCAGGGTCACCGGTTGGAATGCGTGAGCCTGGTTAGCAACATCCGAACGATTTCGTTGTTCCTTTTGTTCATCAAACCATATTCTCATTGTTTACAAACTATTAATCCAGTCTCCAAAAATTCATTTGTTTGGTAGTATATCTTAGATTATTTGCTCGTTACTATTGCAGGTCTTGACTAATGAAATCGTCGGACATGCCTCAAACATAACTTTTCATTCCGTCTTAATAAATGCTAGGTTCTTTCTTTACAAATATTCCTGGTTTAAATCGTTTACATTGTATTAAAATTGGTTTATAGGTCAAACAAAGTAATGAAATTTATTATTCCGTCGTTTGAAGTAATCGTAATTTCAGCATTGCTAAATGGTTGTAAATTAACTTATTTGCATTATGCCTACATTCAATTCAGACGTGTTGATTAGAAGCATGATATGATAACTGTAGGAGAGGGAACGCGGTTGCCTGCAGAACAAAGGTATGTAAAAGTAGGTATGTTTGTACACTTTATACATACATACCTACGTTAGTCTACTGCAATTTCATACGGCCTCTAATGCATCCTTTTTGATTACATTGTTTGTTCACTCTGCAACAGTAAAGTGAATAAAAAATTTCAAGCAGTTTAAATATCCATAGTATTGTTCGCATACGCAATACGCTGTGATTTGATTATGCATAATCCGATGACGAACGGACTAGCTAGTTAAAATAATTTTTCTCTCCGAGATTAATGATTTCTGCTTGCTTCCGTCAAAACAATGCCTTCTCTACGACTATAGCAGCAGACATGAGTGATGGTAGTTTTAACGACAAAATTAGCATGCCCACTAGCGATGAGTCCAAAACTATAAAAACGTTGTCATATATGTACATACGTCATTTCGGTTGCAATTTGGTTTCTTTGTTTAGATGCATGTAACCAATACGATGCATGTATGGAGCGTTTTTATTGCTACAGATGATGAGTTAATTGAGGAAACTGAAGCATGATTGAAATTGTTATGATCTGCATTCCAAATGGTTCCATAACCAAAATGTGGTTTACGCAAAATGCATAGTTTACACTATTCTTTTACCTGCTCCTTCAGATTGAACGCTGAAGGATTGTAAAGCACATACAAATACATTATCAGCAATTTCAGCAGTGTTGAGACATTTGTTCACAAAAACAGGTAACCAATCATCACAATACATATATGGATATATACTTATAACGTAAGATTTAAATTGAACCATCTAAGGAACCGCTAATCAACACAATAGATTTATTGTTGGTCGCCAGCAATGACACTGTGGCATCACACGACGGGATGGTCGGCTATTTTGTGTAATCCACTGTGCAGGTTCATCGGATTCTGTTTTGTTTGAATTGTAAACTTGCTGTATTTCATATCTCCTATTGTGAATCACTTGACACTCATGAGTCGCTGATGGAGATGTCGAACTTGGTTAAGACTTATGATGAGATATTGTCCGACTTGTTGCCTAAAATCTATATTTGTATGTCATAGTCATATCTTCATATCATTCGATTTGTTGATGTCTCACGTGTACAAATTATTACATGCGGGTTCGTTGCATCAAAGCATTCATACTTGGATTTTTCTCAAACAGCGATAATCCAAAAAGGGATCGAGATGGGATAACAGCTTTGCTTTGTTTAGCTTGGCATAAAGGAGAAAAAGGTGAGACAAGACCGAAGCACATTATTACTATGCACTATGCGTATTTATGAGAATTGTACTTTAGAGTTTTCATACAAGTACGCATGTACATATAAGCATGAACTCAGGTTTTGATAAGCAGATCATGCCCCTCTTCAAACTTATCTAGCCAAGTGCAGACAACAAAAACAAACCGTTTATAAATATGGTAGAACGTAGAATCACACAAAAACTATCATCATATGGCACAATGCAAGCTGGGGGTAAAAGGTAAGGGTAAACATTTGAGCAATACCTGCACTTTACTATATACATATTTAGTAAACTATTTATACTACATTTTACATCACAGTATATCTGTTTTTCGTCTTGCATTTGCTATATTTGATGATGTACAAGGAGCACTTGGTTAGTGATACTGCTCAACACAGCCAGTTTCTTTTAACCAACATCATTATCAGTCAGTCAGAATGTTAGCTCTTTTTTTCTCACTAAACACATTTTGTATTTGTGGAGGAACACATTTCTGTAAGAACAACGCAGCGGTAAATGAGAGCCACTTGAAGTTAAAGTTATTATGAACAAATGGAGGAACTTCAGTCATTCTCAATGTGTAAAATAGTCTGACTTGACTACATTAGGCGAAGGCGATTTTCATACAATTGCCACCGTGTTACTTCTCTATAGTCCTGTTACTGAAGACGAAGAAAAGATGTGAAATAATGATCTTCATCTCATGTTCACAGCAGAATTCTACAATGTACTGGGTGTCGGTGCTGCTGCGAGAACTTAGTTAGCTTTGTGCCGTCAGTGTGTACAGTCAGTGAGTGCTTGAGTGAGCAAGGCAAGGGAAGATTTTTTCTGCCCTTCTTCATCATTGCTTACTGTTGCAGCAAGCTCTTGTACTGATTTGTTCCTGATATTGTCACAACGCAACGGAAGTTGTAGCACCAGAAAAGTAAGAGGGTTGCATTTTTGTTGCATGCTCTAGCCCAGAACCGTTTTCGTGGCTGTCCATGATAGACACGTTGCTTTTTGGCTCTCACAGAGTCAACTCAGATTTTATATATCTGTATTAAACTGATTGCGTTGGTGAACAATGCCCTTGTTTCTGTTTTTGCCACCTGTCCTCCTACTATTTCTCACATAATACATAAACAATCAACGTAATACAGCCAATAATAATACCATGACTTTCAGGGCCTTCCAAGACTAGGTTATTCTCACTTCCTTTTCTACTTACAATTAAGAGCAAAAAGTGTGGCAGTACTAGTAAGCATGTTTGCAGCTTGTTCTCTGAGAATAACAGTTAACATTTCATAGTAACAGTAGAGGAGCACTTCTTAATCTCTGTCTTAATGGAAGATATGGTGTATTGGAGCGTAGTTGAGTTGTTACTACTAAAATAATTGTGTATGAAACCTTGTTCCTAAATTAAGTGTGCTTGCATGCGTTTGAAGCAAAATGATATGTTTCTCGTCGTCAATGAAGCCTTACTACTGTAATAACTCTTGTAACAGATGGGATTGTATCCAGGATCAAGTGCCCCTAATCCTCTAAGCTGCCGTGACCCTGAATTGTGCAAGCGGTCCTGAAAACAGTTTACCCATGAAAATAACTGGAGAGGCAGAGTATTCACCTGGATTAGCTGTTTGAAGGATTTTTTTTTGTGTTCATGTTAGCAGGGAGTATTATCAGCTAGATTGAGTACTGATTTATAAGTAGTGCTGCGCAGAATTGCAGAGGGGTCGCAATGCAATAATGACGAGGGAACTGGTGACCTGCAGTGAGCAAACGAAAGGAACACTGGATCCCGTGTCGACAACGAAGAACTCGTGACATGCCTTGTGTGTTTGTTGGTAGAGTAAGTGGCCCATTCCTGTGGAAAGTGCTAGTCTGTGCTGGAGTCGTGGTTACATATTTCACTTCGTTTTGTGGAGGTGTTCCCGGTGTTGACGGTGGTGGTCCTCATCATCGTCGTAGTAGTCATGGAACGTCAGCTCAAGGACACGTGAGCCCTGTGAGTGGGGTAGGGCACACAAGAAATCCTCACAGCCTCGTTTCACATGCAACCACGCAGACATCTGCATACATTGGGGGAACAGGTCCTGGAGTTAGTCATCCAGTCGTACCCGGGGCTGTGATGCACTTGTTTCCCCGTTACGGGTATTTAAGTCTGAGCATGCGAGTGGTTCCTCGCAATGACACTCAAAATTGGATCTTTCTTGAGCCATCCAAGGAAATTCTAGACCCCTCGACATACCGCGTCCAACAACAAACATTCCTCACCACCGACAACAGTTTACCTCTCCACAACGAGTTCCACATTGACCTATGTGAAGATCTCCAACAACTGGTACAGGCTTACTTTCGCCGGTTTGTAATAGAAGGACTGGATCGCCCCTGGCACTCATTTGCTGGAGGTTGGCGTACCCCTAGCTTAGCCAAGTATTTTGGAATCGACCCTTCCTTCGTTAAGGGCGATTATAGATATATGCTCGTGAGAGTTCTCATGGTGAGACAAGCTGGACGAGTTGACCCGTTCCAGAACATGACTGTCCTACCCAACTACAGGGATAGTGTCCACTCATTCCGTGCCAATGATTATACCTCTTCGTTCAAGTTCTTCAATGACGTCGGCACTCACTACATTAGTTCATTCCTTACTGGAAATTCCATCTATCAGGTATGTGGATCAAAATAAAATTTAATTAACTATTTGCTTTACCTTATCCCTGCCAAACTATATACCTATTATTGGAGAGAGAGAGAAGTTTGCATATAAGAAATGTTACAGTTTAATTATTATCCCATGTTGTTGGTAAATCCTGAAAAAAAAACCTGTTTATAATCAATTCAACATGCATCATCAGTATCATGAGCACTCTCAAATTTTGCAGTAGAACAGAAAAGATTTTCCTAGTGAGATGTATTTTTTTTATTGCACATTATATTCTCCTACAGAAAATGACAAGTGCAGAATCCTAACTTTTGCTCCATTTTATTAGCTCGTTGTCACAAGTTACAAGCAGTGGCCTGGTACACCCGTATCAGAGTTTTTGAGTCAAGAAAGCCATACGTACGCCTTTTGTGCATGCGTAACAAAGCATTTATGCGAGAAATTATTGGCAGAAAGACTTCATATGCATACACCATGTAATATAAGAGTTCACCTGACAGTGAGCTCAAGCTAGGGTATCAAATGTCGTGAATTTCTGATTATATAGCGATTTAGTAACTGCAGTATTAAGTTTTTAAAAGCGAAAGTGAAAAGCTTAGTCACAGTCGTGGTGCGTGTTGTCATTTTAAGTGCTTTAAATTTACTTTCATCCAAAAGCTAAAATCAGTGCCATCGTCATCCTAATTTTTTACGTTAGACTTCATAATATCTGAGTTCGCTTAATGTTTCACAGTATTAAAAATAACAAGAGGAGAGAGAGAGAGATGAAGACTCATGGTGTTCTGGCAAGGTTAAATCGCTGAAAAGGATATACATATATAGACACGTATTTGGGTAAAAGAAGAGAACAACTCTCCGTGATGAAATACTAGAAGGATTTTAGAAAGAAGTGTGCAACAGCATACACTAGTCGACTTACAAGGTGCAAATGAGCTGGCATGAAGTTTATTGTATGCATCCTTGGGTTTACTCACCGTTGGGAATATTCCAATCCCAGCAAAAAGGCAGACGATGGAATCTATTGTAGCATGACTATAGCTGCTGTTTATCTTTGCTCTTGAAGCTTGTATTCAATGTTTGATTGTTGTAATGATTGTCATTTCAGCAAGACCTGAGTGAGTAGTCAACAATGAACATATTGTGTGGAAAATTCAGTTTTTTTTTTCTGCAGCCGATACGATACGCTGTCTATCGTTGTGAGGCTTCTTCACTTGCTTATGTCATTATGCGATTAAAATGCAGCATGATGATGGGGGGATTCTCTACAATAAATGAGTTAGACAGGGACCCAAGGCAACCTCATTTCTGTGCGAATTATTGGGCTTTACTCTCCCTCCATTCTAGTCCGTTGCAAAGCAGAAGCACGCTGAACAAGCAATGACATTTTTTTGTGTTACGAAAATAGTAGTGTATGAGGTTGTAAATAAAACCTTCCTTTCGATTTTATGAGTGGTTGTTGCACGCTGGCTTGGTTTTTTACAATTTCTTGCTAAGTCCTCACTCATACTCACCGTTAATTCCTTTGCTAGCCATTCCCATATCATTTTTAGCTAGATTTTGCCTATTCATTCATCACGATCGCATTGTTAATTATGTAATGAAGTAATATATGTCATGCTCTAACTTTGCTCAATCTTAAGTACGTTTGTGTGTTGCGTGTAAGTTCGTAAACATATGTAATCGGTTGAAAACGAAAGCCTCAGGTGCTATTTATTAGCTAGTAAAAATGATTTGAATGAGGATTTGACGATGCTGCCATGTTGGTTCGTCTGTCTGTCTCCACTTTAATTACAATGAGTTTTGTTAGAATGCTATTAAATTAAAGGGGACAGATGGATTATTTTTTTAATTTGACAGTGACAACTCACATTAATGTACAGGTTAAACAGGCTGTTTTAATTTTATGTTGTTTTAATATCTCTTTAAATTTTACTAGTAGGCTAGTTGAGTACAGTACACTTTTTCATGCCTCATGTCATACTCTTTGGTTTGGTGACTCATTTGGCTGTCAACTCATCCACAACCAATTTTTTTAAATGAGTTTTTGTTCAGCTGCGCTTGACCAACACTCACTCCTTTCTTGCGTAGGACCAACAGGTAACGATGTACCAAGTAGTAGCCAGCAAACAGTACTTAAAGCCACTTATTTAAGGTACACAATCCGTCTTAACGAACACGAAAACCAGCTTATGTCTCGAAAGAAATGGAAAGGCACGATTACTCGTCAGGAGCTGGGCTTTGCGTTGATATTATGTCAAGACAAATTGCATGAAAATGTCGGAATAATTGGCAAAGATGAAAGGCACACACATGACATAATAGCAACACACTAGAACCACAGTGCCCTTCAATTCCTTTAAATCTGTCATCTCTTTGTATTATTCAAAAAAAGAGTCCTAGTTCCTAGAAAAGCGTAATTTTTTGGGTAATAAACAACCGTCACTTTGTCTCATAATGAAAAAATGACAAATCTCATAGTAAGTTTACTCATCGTGTGACATTTGAAAACACGACAGTTCCCTAAATGAAGGTTGATGTAATGTTGGTCATGTGTAGAAGCGATTGTTTTTTACCTAATAAGCAGAAAAAATGTGAAAAGCGGTAATAGAAAGGACTTAAAAGCTATTAGTCTTGACTCTGAATGCGGGGATATTTTTCATAGACTTTCATAATAATGCGGCATATTTACTTAAAATAGTGTGTCAATGTTACAATTCTTCAAAAAAAAACAGACGACATGTGTTGTTGAAAAGGTGTTTGATCCGGCTTTGTACCTCATTTTTCCCTTAGTCATAGTGATTTTTCGTTTTGAGGACTTCGGCACACCTTGAGAGGCAAAGATGTTCACTAGTTTTGTATATTTCTCACTTTCCATCCAACATGCTATCTCTTTCTTTGAAGGTCAGAAAATTTTCTAGACCCAGAATCGGGAACTAGTTGGCCTCTAAACAAGGATGTTATTGTCTAGAATACGGTTTCTAAACTACTTACCTTCCGTTTTAATGTGCATCCCTAATCCGGCTACGCATATTTAGTATGCTCATAGGTGTAAAAGATCAGGTACTTATAAATATAGTGCAGACAGGTAATAAGTATAGTCCTATGTACGCTTTTTTGTCATGCGTCTTTCAGCATTAAGAGTGCGCTATTTTCCCTAAATGTGAGATTTTTCACTCATTTTACGTTCATTGAGTTGCGAGAAATTGAAGCTCGTCATCCGTAAGGTAATTGATGCTTGAGTCAATGTTCAATGCTAAAAAGCGGGACAAACGAGCAACTTTCAAAATGATCTGCGTATTGAAAACAACTTTGTCTCCACTCCAATGAGTTGCAATGTAATGGAATGAATAATGTTGAAAGTAACAAGGAATGACCTTGATTTTCTTCGGGATAATTTTATATGCATTTAGTCACTCCCGAGTAGCGTTCACTTTATCACTCGGTGACATACAACGATACTGTGTTCCACTAATTGTTTTGTGAAAACTATTTCAAACCTCGCTTGTTCCTTTCTGCTATTATTATTGTTGTTGGTTGTTCATTGATTCATTCCATAATGAGGTCAAATGCCGTCAACGAAATTTGTAATTTTACGGTGATATTAACAAACACGAGGCTCTGGTGTTGAATTCCATTCTTACAGAAAGTACTTTTCTCTACTAAATCCTGTAAAGCCATTATAGAATGAATGCTGATCGAACAATATCGCTGCCTTATTGTTAGATTTTATGTGCTGAATACGAATAACCATTTGCAATGATCATTGTGTACAATAGGTAAATGGTGACACAGAGCAGCAGTTTCTACATGCGGAGCAATCCCATAGTCTCTAATTTGTTGGCTAATGTGGATGATTAAAGGCAGGAGCAAACAATTCACTTTGTAAAACATCACACTCACATCCATTGCAATTGACGATTTACTGACACCTATTCATCTTCAACTCAGAGAGCATTTCATTCTATTTCACATTTATTCTTGTGGGACTACTCAAAGCATCGGATTGATGTTACTGATGCCAATAGCTTGGAGTCCTGTTTCTTAGAAAAAATCAAGGATAATGAGCAAAGATCGCTTGTTCGTATTTCCTTGTTGTTAATGATTGTTTTTGAAGACATATACAATTGAGGTGCATGTGCATGCAAATAAGCAAAATAATTCATCTTTGTTTTTCACACAAAAAATTAGTTTTTGTTACCAAACAAATGTTTGTCCTGTGCGCTAAAATTTGATACCTGATATACACACATTCGAAGAATAGGACAAAGACACAGCTCTACTCAGGAGTATTACAACAGAGCACATGGTGCGCATTAAAAGAATTTAGAATATGCCAACATCGTAGCGAATTCATTGTTTTGGCTGTGCTACCTTTGCTGATGAGTTGTAATCAATCAATTTGCTGGCATGCATTTCTTCGCATTGTGTATGATGCTACGCAGCTTGAGCTATTTTTGATTTTTATTAAAGTGCTGCTGCGTAAGATTTTAAAATAAATTAGTGTATTTGACTCGCTTGCTACATTAGCTATGCATTTCGAGCAGTGCAGTGGGAACAATATAAAATACACACGCCTCTGAAATACATACGGCGTCTAGTTCCATTATGCCACATAAAAATAGGAACAAAGAGCAGAGTTGGAGGAAGTAGAGTGAGTAGCAGTTTGAGTGTATGAAAGCCGAAACTGAATGACATGAAATGAAACAAATAACGTGTTTAAATAAGCGTTGATTTTTAGTTTACATGAATGCAGCCCCACTGGTACGATGCGGTTTGAGCTTCATAACAAAAGCATTTTTCCATCATTGTAATTTTTGAAGTTTTCTCATTACAAGCTTTTTGTAAACCTCTCTTCCTGAACTCATTTGTTATTATTTCTAAACACCTAATGTCGTACCGATTTTACTATCCGAGTTTCAATAGATTAATCAGTGGGCTGTGAAATTTGCATGTTAACGGAAACGAAGCCACCAACAAAATTTACACCAGTTCCCATGCTGAAAATATGTGTACAGTGAAGAGTATGGGCTTTAAATAAACCCTTACCCATTCCTCCAGATAATGAATTAGACGGAATTGCAATGCTGAAAGCGTAAAGCCCAATAATTAAAAAACCAATCTCACCTGCCTTATCTCAAACAGTCATAAAATGTGAAAACCGAAATCTCAATCTAAAAGCTAATCCATAAACTTGGCATAATATCAGATGGTTGAAATGGTTTCAAAATTTGATAAGCTTTATTAACACTTCATACTTTGGTAAGTTATTGGGTAAAAATCGAAAGGAACAATCCAAATTTTGAACTCAAACCGAACTTCCTCATTGCATATTAGTATAAACTTTAAAACCCGTTTTTAAAAATCAGTAGGTGTAAGCATTAGGAAGGCGTATTTTCAAACTTGATAAAATCTTAATTGTTAGTTAACGCAACTCTTACAAAATGGTTTACATCCCTATAGTTGAATCGCATGTGTTAGCATCTAACTACAACGTAGGTGTTCTTAGAAATCAAGGTTTGGCTTACAAAGTGCGATTTAACGGTGATGTGATGATGTTACACAAATATTAATTTAATTGTACCTTGCACACAGTATCCATAATAGCCTGTTATCAAATACGTAAAAAAGCGTTACTGTGATCTCAGATCGGTATGCTCTCACATGTTGGTTGATGAGGTAATACCAGCTTACGCATTACAATGCCAAGTTAAAATCAGTAATAATACTTTAAAGTTATTGTGCGTGTCTGAGCAAAGTGCAAGTGCCATACCAGACGAAATGAAATGTACGTAATTTTTAAAAGGGAGACAAGTCGGTTGATGGGTAGAGAGGAGATCTTAAAATAGAACGATCCCCCTAACGTGCTCACTCCAAGGAGCAATATATTATGCATTTTCCTCTCTCAGGTACTATTAGCTTTGCATGTGCTGGCGACTGGGACGAGAACACAATGCAGAGAATTGACTGCCACACACTGCACTTTTCTGTAATAAAGAGTGGATCATCTACATTGACCTGACCTCATACTTCATGCTCATGCACCAAAAACTTCATGCTTACAGCCCATGCTTCGATAAGATAGTAGTAGAGCCGTGTTCACTTTTGGACTTAACGTGCTTGTAATTTGTAACTTTATGGTATAAAATAATAAAATAACACAGTTAGTACAATCAAATACTTCTACTCATGAATTTACCCGTTCTATCTATACGTCAACTTAATCTGTTCATTTACCATATAATGCTGCCTGCTCATGAGATGTTGGTATTTGGTACTGTTCTGGTAATTGTCTGTCGGGCCTAAACTTGTTGTAAAGTGTAGCATGTACTTGCTGAAGAATTTCATCTTTATCTTTACCACCTGCTTGCACACTTAACAAACTTTCCCATGTTTGCTGACAATATTTTTTTGATGATTACGTGACCATTGCATATACAACAATTAAAAGAATGAGACTAATTTTTAATTGCAAATCTGGTCAACATCTTGGTTGTTATAAAACAGTTATAGAGTTAACCATGATTTTGATTGTGGTTGATTTGCAGCTAAGGTTTGGGCTTGGAAATTAAAACCAGACTAATTCCTTTACAAGGGTACATGTGCGTTGTGTACTTCATGTATATTTATTTACAAGCCCACTTAATACGTTGACTATAGACCTCACTCAATTGAAAGGTATGAGAGATAAATATCAATTTTGCTCTCGTTTTGCAATTACAACACACGTTCCTCTGATTTTTATTGTGTCTTTTGATACAAGCATAACGCATTTTTTTGCAAGATGTTATGCAACCTGTTTGATCCAAAATAATCTACAAAACTGGTTTTCCTTTTCATTATGCTTGTGATCCCAGAAGAACAATGTTTTATACACTCAATATTTGGTTTTGTTTGTAAACTACACTGAATTTATGTAATCTATGCTGAGGAACTATATGCTTTGTATGCAAACGGTATGGTACGTTGTCTTGGTTTAGTGTCGTTGCGTGAGTATTGCTCTCTGTCGCTTCCTTTTTTACCAGCAATATTTGCAGTGCCTTACTTTCCTCTTGCCATTGTTTTGGTAGCAAAGCGTATAATTGTTTAAATAATGTCTTCATGAGCACAACTTAGTTTTTACATCAACCTATGTCATCATATCATGCATATAAACTTGGCGCATCATTTCAACGAGGTTTGAAAACGAATATGTTCAGAATGGCAGCCGTTTCAAATTTGTATGTAAATATGACGTTTATAGTTTGTGACTTTTGGTTCGATTGTTGCTGAGGCCGGAAGATGTTGCGTTATTTTTTATACCAAATTTAAATATAATATTTAATTTACCACAGTGATAAAATAATGTTCTATCAGGTCTCATCATTTGTCCAAGACCATGATAAGCTAAGGTAAATTCTCAAACGAAACAGCATTTCAGTTGAAAAATGGGTTGTCCATTCACTCCATTGCGTTACATAAAAACGAAATATGTGGGTTCAAAAATTTATAACGCAATCACATATAATTTCAAAATTTGCTTAGAAGGATGCTGCCATATAATTACTATCATGGATGGTTTCCTGGCTGAACATGTTTGTGCATACTAAAATTCATTTCACAATTTCATATTCCTATCTAAATCGACAGTTTTACAGATCTAGTACCAAAAAATTTCTTCATTTTTTATGTATTAAAAATCTAGTTAAAAACTGTTTTGCAAACGGTTCCTCAATTAAATTAAAAGCATCATGTACCATCACACAATTTGTAGATAAAAGGGATTTCATTGTAAAAAACCATTATCAAATTGGCTCAGTGTCCGGGTATTTTTTACGCTGAGGCTTAACACTGTATCAGATAAACAAGATAGCGTAACCCAGTGTTGCTACTGATAATGGTGAGTGAGTGTGATGCAAAATGTGACCGGGTCAACTTTTTTATGAACACATTCATGTATAATAGTTACCCATTGTCATTTATATGAGGTTCAAACATTGATTCATCGACAGGTATAACCCATGTGGCATTTACAATACCAAGCATGTCACCTACCGCATCGTAACTTGTACTTGTCACGTTTTGCAATTAAGCATATTCAGTTTACTGTATGAACAGCAACCTGGTACATTACGGTTTTTGTCAGGTATGTATTTGCTTACAGATTCTAATTTTACAAAGTTTGTATGGTGGAGCTACAACTACGACGTAAATCTGTCTGGAGTATTTGTATTCCGCATTATTTTCATTGTTAAAAACCGAAAGTCAGTTGACCTCTAACACACAGTTGTGGAATTTCATAATCTATGTTTTTCTCTTCTGATAATATGTTAGTAAGTTACTTGCTTTGAAAAATTTCGCAGCTACTTAATCTTCCCGAGGAATTTAGCATTTACCTGTGATTCAAGGAACTCATATGACAAAAGTGAAAACGTTATTATTTGCTTTAAATTCACGGCAAGAATTTCAAATTAACGCATCTGTTACGTCTCCATCGACAAGGGGTGGGTTAGCTGGCTCGTAGAACTGATTTTTGTAGATGTAAATGCATGGTTTCAATCTTACCTAAAATATACTCTCAGCTGGAGTATTTTGCTGATGAGATGACAACATTGTCAAAATTTATGTAACATGTGCCTAACTTTTTCGCAATTGTTGATTTTTTTTTTCGGCAAAAGCAGTATGGTAGGTTTCTTTGCATACATTACTTGACATCGTCACCATATCACGAAACATGCCAGGAAGGTATAGATGAGGAAGGAAGAGCGGTTGAAAGAGAAAGGCTAGCAGGCTCATATGTTTACGTAATGAGTATGCCCATTTGTTTGTTTTTCTATTTCCTGAAGATTTTAAGCATTTGTGGGCCACTATATTCATATAAGCTTGCAGATACGGATGGCAAGCTTCATGTAAAAGGAGCAGCTTCACAGCTATTACAAAATTTACTGCACCTTTTGGGTGTATGCAGACTCGTTTTTGAAATCTGCCGACTCCAAGGGTGCTCAATAGGTTTAGCTCATATTGACTACATTTGTGCATTTCAACCAAACGACGAGAATGTTCTAATATTGTTAATTTTGTAATTGTAAATATAATGAGTTGTTAATGTGCATGATCCATTGCATTTTGCGTTGATAGGGATTATAAACACGTGGATGTGATCTAAATCTTAGTATCTTGCTCTTCCTCTACAATGTTATTATTCTGATTGAAAGATACAGTTGAAGGTCTAGCTCTACCACCTTTTGAATTTAGCAATTTAATACTTAAACTCAAAAAAAAAATCCCATAATTTATTTGTTTAAACATTGATACAACGCTGGACCCAGCCGATGGATGTTTTGAAACAACGTTGTTGTATACACTCACCTTATTGTTGCATGCAATGAAATGAAGCATGTCTTCACTGCCCATTTTTATCCCTTTTTGCTTATGCTGTAGCGTACCACGGAATGGCCGAGTGGAGATGAACAAAGACAGTTGAAGGTTTACGAGCAGCTCTATTGGTGATCTATAAAAACATGTAAGCGCTCATGTGTATAGGCATCAAGAATCAAGTTCAAGGTCAGTCTCCGCCCAATATTTTGCTGCACCTGAGTCATTACAACATTAGTTAATTTTTTTGGATCAACATATCAATCATTTCGCATATTGTGAAAATAGGCATTTACAATTTTGTAACGATTAGCCTACGCGTGAGTACGTTTAAAGTTTAAACATCTGGCTATCCATTTTTAAGTTGGACTACTGGCATGAAAAATTTGGTTAATTAATTTAAGTAGGGATTCTTTTTGCCAAGGTATGCTTCGGAATGTATTAACTCCTGCACTGGAATTATTTGAGCATAAACACACTATACCTGGCATTGCTTCTTGCCAGTTTATGGAGTCGCGGGTCATTTTTTACTTTAGTACATTGTCTTCTTGAAGTCCAACAGGTTTTCCAAAGAGAACTAGTTTTCTACTGAGAAATAAGTAGGTAACTATCCTTCTAACATGTGTATTAACAAGGCAGATAATGTGAATTGAACTGGAAGTTTTTCAGTATTTTGTTTGGTGGCTTTAGTGCGATCAGTAAATCTATTATTGCAGTCTGTCATTAATTGTATCATCGCTTACTTCTTACAATCCACTTACGATGACGTCTATTGCCCAAATTTTGGCACACGAATTTTTTGCTCCGTGAAAGCTCCATCCATAATCTGCGACACAGTCACACTCGTTGCTACAGAATGTTGTATACAATAAATTGGATGATGCACCTGGGAAATATGTTTTGGTACTCAAATTGGTTTGGAAATTACGCCTATCACAATTTAAACGTTGTGAACTGAAATAGTACAAGCACATTCTTCAATTAATGGGTTTTCTCAATACTGGCACAGTTTTGCTTTTAGTGGAACACAATTTATTCTAGAAGGCGTGAATGAAAAGGTTTATCTTGATAACTAAAATCAATATACGTATGTACAGATATACCCAAATTCCCTTTTGTTGCGGAACTGCTACATGGGCGTTGCGTAATGTTCAAACGTGTATTTAAAGAAGTAATTTACGGATATGTAGAATACAAAAAAAAATAATTGTTCCAAAAGATTAGTTCTATTAGTTGTCGTAGGTTTCCTCTTCCGCCCATCTGGAGTTTTAGTAGTCGGTATGCAAATTATGTGTTCATATAATTAACTTCCATAGCAATTAGACAGATGGGTTGATGCTACATGGGGACCCGATGATAAGCAAATAATAGGTTGAGAATCGTATGATTTGACTGCACGAATCTTCTTCCTGCGGTAATCTTTTTTGCGACTAGCTTAAGGCTACTATGTATAAAATGTTAACAAAATATTCTCATCCTGCCATCAGATACATTCAGTAGTATTATATCCAAACCAACAAAGATGCATGAATTATGTTTCAAAATGAGTTTTTATAAATACTATCGTAAATTACAATTCGACAGTGACAGGTAACAGTGAGCTCAGGCATCTAAATGCAATTTTTCTAAATTTGCGCTGATCCAAAAAATTCACCTTTATTTCTTCCAATAATCCCAATTAGTTGCGCTCAGAGCCCAAGTGTTTATTCGTTTACGATGGACTCCAACAGTTATGCAAATCGACGATAATGTTGATGGTCGAAAACAATATTGGGTATACAATGGCATTTCTTAATAGTGTTCAATTAAAATTTCCTGATGCTAATAGTAATAATGTAATACTACATCTAATTGAGAGGAAACAATACAGGAGGTCCCTTGCATGTAGCCAACCGTGTAAATCTTGTAAATTAAACTTGCTCGTAAATATTCTCAAACACACTGAGGCTATTCGTAGAGCTAGAGACAAAAAATTGTTTTAAAATATCCCGAAATAGATGTTGAAGCAAAAAAGGGTGCATCTGCAGGATTTGCGGCTACAGCATTGTGTTGAGTAACAGAACTCCAATCCACGCGTTATTGTGACTTTGAACCTGCATGATGTAACTAAACCCCATTTACAGAAAGTGAGTGAATTCTTCATGCCAGCATAGCTTTAACAAGAAACCGGAGAAGTAGTCTAGCTATTTTCACAAGTTACTTGATTAGTGGGAATTCTGAAATAATTCTCCCTATCTCAATACTGGGAAGCACCTCATGAATAAGTTACACAGCTATTAGCAATATCTATTTAAACCAGAAAATGTTGCATGGAAAACCCGATCTTTAAATTTTTACTGCTGGAATTGTGGTGGAGCGTGTAATAAGTTTTAATACCTGCTCTCCTATTTCATGTTTTATTTATCTTGGATATTAGATCAGCTCTGAGGTAGGTACTATACTCCGAAATGCCAGATAGCATAATCATTATTTGCATGGAAATGTGTTTTTGTCTCTCTCTCTCCACTTATGATTATAGATGCTTCGCCTAGTAGGTCCCTCTAGCACTGCGCTGTTGATAATGAGAATCAGATTTTAATCCCAAACGTTTTTTCTTTGTTTTGCAGGTATTCGTTTATGATGCTCATGGATATGAAGCAGTAAAAAGAAGACTAAGTGAAACCGGCTGGATCCGTTCAAGTTATATGGCACAACTACCCTACCTCCTCCCCCTTTGGGTGAAACACATGGGCAAAGTGATGATTTTAAATTCGAGCCCCCACACCACCCAAGCTGTTCGCGAGGCACTGACAATCCGCTTCCTATTTTCCGTGTATCCCAACATTTTCAAAATGCACGATAATGCCGAGTTAGTTCGTAGAATTGAGAAGTACCTGAACACAGAACCAGATGGACTTCTTGGTTTAGAACTCAAAACGTTGGATGTTGTGTTTCGCGATCCTGCCAAAAAGAAGTGGTATGATGAATCTCTTCAACAAACACTCCAGTTGTGGGAAATCAACCTTTGAGAATGGATCATAAAATAGTGTATTCCTTCTTGTCATTGTAATATACTAGAAGTACTGTCTTTTTGTTGTTATTTTTTTCTCCTCAATTAACTCTATACTTAATGTATGTATGAACAAAAGTCGTTGTTAATTATACAAAGTAAGTTTGTAAGGGACCAGGCGAAGTTACATTGTAGTTTTGCAAACTATAAACGCCAGCAAAAATGTATTATTATATTATGTGTACGTATTATCCCGTTTCCCTTCCAACAAGCAACGCCAAACTTTCTTGTTTCCTACTAGTTCTAAATATTGTATCCTGTGTACTTTGTTAAACTTATTGTGATAGTCATGAAAGTGTCCGGCGGTTGACAATAAAGCAATGTAAAATCACTTCGGGATGAATAATCAAACGGTTATTTTGAAAAATGCAAATGAAACTGTCACATTAGTGAAACCACCCACGCATTTCCTACCAATTTGATCCTCTCCTTTACGTATTCTGGACAAGTACATGTCGTCGTGTAGCTGGGGTTTTTTCATTCTTCATAAATCTAGATCATGGGTGAATATAAGCTCGCCTCTGTATTGCGAATTAATTCACGTACCTGTAACTGCATTATGTGGGACTGTCACTACACCCCAACTTTTAAAATGTATCGTACAGTAGGATTTATGGGTGGTTAAAAGAAGATGGAGTACATGATGATGAGATAGTACATTCCCTATATTAAAAAATTTTGCAACATCGAAACAGGAAATCGATATTATAGATGCCACATCTTGAAAGTGATTCAAAAGTCATATTTGTCGTTAAGGTTGTTTGTCACAGCTCACGTTTACCGTGACAACATCTGCCATCTAGATTCGGCATACAACTGGTATATCTTCACAAGTTTTCAAGTGTTGCTATATGTAATATATGCAATGGGAATGAGTTTTATTAAAAGTCCTCCTTCTCTAATGACATATATTTTGTAGTGACTTACATACAATTAATATCCAGCGAATCTCACATGCATTCACTGACATACACTCCAACTGTTCGAGAAATACACGTTGGTATAAAAATGTGTAGGTGCTTACCTAAGTAGGAAGTTTTGTAAAGAGGACATCAATGTATCCAGGTAGGAAAGACTATTTTAGCATTTACTGATTAAAGAATATGTGTGTGCTACTTTGTACTAGAATCTTTTGCACCGGTTACAACGGTTACAACACTTTTTAATACCATGTTGTTTGTTAGCATGTTACGCCATGGCACGTAACCGGCCGAAGAGGTGTTCGGAACAATGTCGGAGGAAAATGCTAGCGTACATTTCTTTTGCTACGGTATATCCTTCCTGTGCTGCACTGCATTGGATTCATTCTTTGAGTGACGTCATGACATCGTCCTCCAAACGCTCCGACAAGCATATTCAATATTATATACTTTATACGGCAAGCCAAAGGTACACGTCTTCCCGAGCAAAAATGTAGTCTTATACGACGAGAACATTCATTCCTGTTTACAGTTCACTACTGAACTGACTCCTGAATCTTTTGCTCTGAAGTGCAACCGTGGACTAAACATATAGCGTACGCGAACTCCTTTCGCTCATACATGTTCCAACAACGGACACTGTGGCAGTGAATTACAAGGCTTCTCCGTCACAATTCGTTCTTATTCCAACGAACAAATCAAGCAAATCGGAAGTATACTGGAAAGTGTATAAAAAAAGAAGGCCACGAAAAATAGGTGTGCATCGCATCCCACTACTTGCCCACACTGTGCCGTTATCATCATATCATCGTGTTCTTGGTTGGAGCCTAGAGGTAAATATCTGCACTGTTTTGATTAAGATAAAAATATTATTCTAGCGATCACTACTGAGCCAGCATTGTTCCACAAGAACAAGAAAATTATTCCTGTCTCCAATTACGCATTTTACATGAGAACTTCCAGCACAATTATGCTGGATTTGGATATTCTCTAATAGTTTGCTGAACGTGTTATAAAAGCATCATTTGTGGCAGCAGGTGCATCCAATCATTTGCATTGTAAATTCTCCCATTACCGACAACTTTTTAATCAAGCATCTTTTTGCTTGAAATTATACAGTTTAAGCGTAACCTTTTTTAATTACCGTCTCAAAAATTTTGATACCTATTAAAAAACAGTGCTCTGACCTCATTTGTCATTGGTTAGAAGTTAAATACGCAGAATCCACAGGACATCGTTCCGATTCATATATCCTACTTATATATATGTTGAGACGTTTGAATTTATTGTGTGATATGAAAAAACCATTTTTCATACCTCAAAAAAATTATTTGAATTAAACAATGGCTAATAAATGTTTCTCCGAAGACAGCAAGTGCGCACTGACACTTGGCAGTGAGTCACGTAGCCATCATTTAGCGTTAGAGTGGATAATAACCCCCGCATTGGTTGTCTATCTTGGCCAGTGTTCGGCAGAGGATATTAGATATCACTTCAATTCAAATCACTATATCAAAGCCCACCTTCGGTGCGCAGTTAGTAATACCATTGGATTTACATAGCAGTAACTTTCTTCAGTGCTTTTGCGGAATTAGATTTTGACTTTTTGAGAAAATATACATAATTATTTCAGTTTTACACACAAGTCGCAGTTGTCGGGGTGTGATATTGTCTGGGATATATCCACGTATATCCGTTTTCACTCGTTAGGCATCATACAAGTCTGTGTAGGTAACTGTTGCCAGGATTACGTTAAAGAATAGCGTTGCAGCTCGGCTCTTCTCGTTGGATTCGTCATCTTCTCAAACCCATTGGTAACTAGTTATTTACACCATTTCAAATTTCATTTTTCATTATTTCCAGGTTTTAGGTGGCATTGTTTTTCATACAGGCATCCATGGCTTTGGGTAATAAAACTCATACCTCTACTACATAACAGGTAATACGATTGCATATGAGTGAGTTATAGGAGGGCTAGGAGGAGCGATATGAATATACGTTTGCCATTTCTCATAATCATAAATGCACATAAATTATTAACGCACATATTAAACAGCCGTTGAATCATGCTGTCAAGTCAAGTTACTCTGTCTATCATAAGTATTGCGAAGAGTCATATAAATTCCACCATCTTTGCTAACTGAAATCAAACTCGGATGATTTCAAGGCTAGATTCTAGGAGTAAATGCCACAAACTTGATTTTCAAAAGTTAAGTAATGATTACCCGCATAACTGCATGTTCAAGCTGGTAGGACGAAGGGCAAGTATATGCAGGGCATGGTACATGAAAAGTTATGTAGTTTATTGAAGCTGGCATGTTGCGGCATGATTCATCTTTCAAAGTAAGCTTTGAATGAAATGAAACGTAGAAAGCAAAAGCAACGTTGCTTCTTCATGACTGCGTAGTAGTTTCTCATATTGCAAGACTCTTGAGATGAGCGACAGCGACAAGGTGTATTTCTTGCACTTCAGGTTGACGTTGAATTCAAGGAGAACAAAATTTCGGTATTTAATATCTAACCATTTCACACGTGCAATTTCGTCACCGTCACGATGTCATTATAAAATGGTGGAACGTAAACATTTTTATTGTTACCTTGAATTATTTATCCCGGTGAGAATCAATGTTTACTGACTCAGAGATTCATATTTACCAAGAGAAATTACAATATGTACCATAAAAATGGCATTTGTATTCAGTTGATATTCATAAATACAGTTTGTTGGGCATTTTTATATACATACATGCAGGTTTTACAAAATGGCGTCTATTTTTTATTGAAGTACCAAACTCCGCTTTAACTCACGAATTTCACATGAAAAATTTCTCAGCCAATAAATTTCGGCAAGGAAAATTCTACGGAAATATTAAGTCATCAGCATAACATATTGTCAAGTGGAAATTAATAATTAGATTTGATTCATGCATGAATCAATGCTATTCATTGTCCCTTCTCTGAACAATTCAATTCAATGAGTAATCAGTCAGTTCTGTTGAACTCATTTATGATTGTTCTTCAAATTACGTGTCAATAATCCATATTGTAAGTTATACGTACCTATACGAGTGCCATACTCCTATACCTCCAAACTGTATAATTCAGCAACACTTTTTAATTGGCTGTTTTCCTAGTGTTTATAGCCTCTACAATTAATTTATACTTTTACATATAGCCTTCAAACATTGTGGTATTTTTGGGATGACGTGACTTTACTACGCAATACTTTTTTTGAAAATATGTAGAATAAATAGTATAAACAAGCACAAAGTCATTCCGCGTTTTTAAGTTTTTAACTACATGGTGAAAATTGTATTGTTGATATGTGATTTCTGATCCAAAGAGTTATATCTTATCTTTCTATTTTGAGACACAAGATACTATACGACGATGGAATGTTTGTACAAGAGTATGAAAATCGCAATTAGCACTTTGCCATGTTTACATTTCTTTACACAAAGCTTGAAGTTTCTTTTTTACGATTACGAGTTATTTTAACGACAGTTTTTATGACGTATAATCCTCATCACACCGCCAAGATAGAAATAATGCGATTACTTTAATCTTCTTATCTTAAATTTTACTTCGTGGGTTGACACTGCAGTACCAAGATTGTTTGACTACTAAGTGTGTGACAATTTGTCACACTATTTTTTAATATACATTTTCCATACATACAAGTGTCCAAAATGTTTTGGAATAGATGGTCGTGAGAAAGCATGATTCACATTTTCTAATGAACTCCTGTATGCGACCATATCACTAATGGAATGGTAAAGTATTCGGCAGAGTAGTAAATAATTAATCATTTAAGAAGGCAACATATATGTGAAGCTGGTTGCATTCGATACAAACATACACTCAAACTATTTTTATCAGCACAGCATGTACCCAAACGCAGAAAGCACCATTGAATAAATTGTTAACTACTCTTAGGAAAAAATATGCAAGACAAATGTCAATGAGGACAATGAATTCGAGGCGGAAACTTCGTTCCAGATTAGATCATGAATCATGAATTGTATAACATATTACCAAGGGGGCAAAATAATACTCGTAAGAAGTATGAAATCTTTATTTGACAATTTGACATTTGTTTGCAAGTCGTTTCTATCTCAGTACAATTAATAATCGTAAAGAAAAATGACAAATTTTAGAAAGTACGATTCGCTTAAATATAGGGACAATTTTATTTAAAACAAGCTTTCCATATCAGTGTAATTAAGATGCATCAGCAAAATATAGTCAAAACTCGTAACTGGAAAATCCAAGGCTATACAGTGCAGGAATGTAGATACTTGTATGTACGCTAAATTATTGTGTAAACTATACGCTATATATGAGAGAGAGTAGGAGGCCAGACATAAAATATGTATATTTAGTAATGTCTGCGTATGTCATTCATACAACGTAGCATTTTTGGATGGAATTGGTGAACAGTTGCCATAATTTACATTGCATTTAACTAATATCGTCTATTTGTACTTTTTATTGCTTAACAGTTAATCTCAACTGGAAATCAGCAACTTCTTCTCCAAAGGAAGCTTAATATTAATTCTCACTGAACTCAATTAACAAATACAACTGACCAAACAGCGCGTGCTTTCGTGAAAGGTTCGTTCAGACGGTTTGATTTGTAATTGAGCCTAATCGAACAATAGGAAAGTGTATCAGAAGTCTTATCTAACCCCAGAGCAAGGTGACAAAGCCTATTATTAAAACGGAAAGAGACTGCTGCTTCTGCTGCTAGAGCATTTGTAGCCACACCACAACATTCTGTTCAGTCTGCATTCGTTTAAATCGAACAACGACGGTATGGAATTAATTTTCTTATCATTTTAATCTTTTTCGTGCATATAATTTGGTCACATTATGTGACTGGACATTTTCAACACCTCGACATACATAATTTATGTATATGCAAATGTATGTTAACGTGAGCGTTTTTGAGACGCTGGCTGCTGACGCTACTTGAGTGCAGTAAGAGTACACAAATTTCGTTAATGATATACATATATATGTACCTATTACATTACACATTGCTTTGGGGTGCCGGTTTGTTGTAGAAGCTCTGCTATAGTGCATATACTCTAGCTTACTCTGTGCAATTTGCCATTCAAGTGTCAACATAATTACGGGAACACAATAACAACAACAAGAAGAAAACAGCTTGAACTACTAGTAGCAGTAAGCATCCCACGTTGTATCCTAATCCCAACTAGCAAACATCACATCCTCACCACATCCTGCCCGGTGCTCCAAGTAAGTACAGTGTCAGAGAACAGTGAAGTGGAAGTGGAACAGGTTGATGTGGGTACATGGTGCTTGTTTTTGGCTAGAGTAGTAGTGGTCTCAGTGATTTCTGCTCCTTCTGTGACTCCATTCATTCATTATCTCAGTTATTTGGCGGCAGTCAAATTTCTTCAACACAACAATCCATTCCATCCTTCTCATTTCATTTGAAATGAACTTCAACTTGTACACTGATATGTATATATGCCGCACCACCACCACCACCACCAATACTACTACTACTACTCTTACTACTCTTACTACTACTTCTACTACAAGCTGCTGATAAACATTGCTTGATTGACGAGAGCCACTCATACATATGCCCATATGCCTGCTTAAGACAGCCTCTACCGCATCGTAATAATGTGCTTCATATGTTCCACTTTTAAGCAAACAATTGCAAGACAAAGCCAAACTAACAATCAAATCATCCATAATAGTTTAACTACACGGTGATTTTACCTCTTGTACACAAAAACTGAGTAGAGTTAAGTGCATTCCAAGGGGTTATCCTCTCACTCAGCCAGAGTGCAAGTTAATAATCGGCGAGGATCACATCATCATCACTGGCTTTAATATGTCATTATTACCATCTCATTAGCTGTTGTAGTAATACACCTTGTTGCGTCATTTAGGCATCAAACAAATGAGTCCGAGATAGAAAGATACGTCGACCAAAAATCAAATATATATAGCTAGTTGTGTGCGCTGGGCTGGTGACTGCGTTGCATGATGACATATAATGCGGAGATGCAACTTTGACTTTGTATTGTGCAAACGTGTGCTGACTCTTTGAATGTACATTCATTCATTAGTAAGTAGCTTTAAGCGTGCAAAAAACTGAGGTGTTAACTATAAGACTGTTGTCAGGAGTTGTAGCGCTACGCTGCATTTTTTAGTGACGAAACCATTGAACCATCAAACGAATGGTCAGGTGTCACATCCAAAATATGTAAGTTCCACATTGTTTGCATACCTCCTCTTCTCACTACTACACACATTGTTGTATATTGTATCTCTGTTCATTGCCCTCTTTCTTGTCACGTAGTGTATTATTGCAATTCAACATCAGTACATATGTATATGGTTTGAGTTACTCAAAAAGTTTGCGTTCTTAGTTTCGGTTGGCGTTTTGTAACAATAGTTATTTCTTTGGTTATCTCAATGTCAGTTGTGTCAACACTGATGACTCTCTTCATCAATCCGTGGTTGATATTCTTATAATGTGTTGTATACCAATTTAAACGTTGAGACTCTGCATTTTGTGGCAATGTAAAAAAATAGTAAATTTTTTTCCCAAATCATTCATTATTAATTCATTCCATGTTTTAGTTGTAAATTTTATTTATTGAATTTTGACCTATTTTAAATATTTCTAATAGTTTAGCATTGCTCTCATGTCATGTCATGTTACAGACAGTTGGCCAAATTGAGCGTCCAGGCATTTGTTAAATTGTCCATCAGTTTTGGATCCACATTCCATTGTAACTTTTCATCGACAAGAGTTGACACTGATAGTAGAGACGTAGAAGTATGTTGAGAAACGACCAGTGCTCGTGTTTGTCCTCTGAAGTGGTTTTGGCTCAGTCATTAGCGACTTCATCTTATCAGTGCTCAGTAGTAGCCCGTGCCATTATTGATGCATTGGCTCGTCCCCATATAACCACCACCATCAAGCACTCATGGTAACAATGGAGTAATATTATTATTGCGTACAATCAATATAATCATATTAGTGCGATTAAAAATTTGGTTGCTGACTTGCTCATGTTCTTTTTCGACCCATTGGAACCTTGCTAACCAGAACTCGAAAGTTTTAGTGTTCTGCTTTTGCATGTCCCCTTTTTTTTGCTCACTTGCAGTCTCGCTCTCCTCTTGTCTCTCAACAGCTCAATCAGAGTGTTTCTTCTGTAACACCAAGATGATGTTATCACTGCATCAACATTGGGGGGCAGTCAGAAGTATCCGGTTAAATCTTATCTTATGTTTGATTTACAGTTTCCATTTTGAGTCAAGGACGGAGACTGGTTTTCAGTCGGCCGGCTAACAGTGTGCCCTTGTTGGGTTACTAACCCTCAAGCTCGCCCTAATCTTCCTTGCCCAACGCCAAACTGCTGCACATTCGTGAGTGCAGCAACCCTCTCCATAAACTCTACTTCTCCGCATCCAGCAAAATTTTTTTGTTTGCCACTACCCTGTTTACTACGGCGTCGAAACTCATTGGTCGCTTGGGAAGTAGAGCAGTTCGTTTCTTAGCTCCGTCATCTTGGAACTTGATGAGCAGTATGCCAAATACAGAGCAAGACACGAAAGTGGCTAGTACTCCCGGCGCAAGTACTTCTTTGTCTACGGTATGCCAATTTCCTTCACTCCTCATTTTTTTCACTTTCGATTTCCCTGGTTAAATGCGTTTTTTGTACATAACTATTTTAGTCGCCACCTGCGGGTGATGCTGATGCGCCGCAGACGACCGATAACCCACCTACGTTGGATAGCAACAGTAGCAGCAGCAGCACAAGTAGTCATACAAGTAGCTCTAACGATGAGCTAAACCAGTTCGTCTCTGAGGAGGATGATTCCGTTGGCTCACCAGCACCTGTGTTGGAAGTCATGCTTCCAGATCTCATTATGGACAGAGCCCGGAAGATGAACTGTTTCTTCTTGAATCGTAAGTCTTTCGTAATATGATTTTGTCATATACACTCATTAATTAAAAATGTGTTAACAGTTGTAGCTCAAAGTCAATACTTTATATCACAGGGCACCGGTTGGATTCTTGTAAACCGTTAATAATTGAGGACTTCCAAGTTGGCTTGATTACACCAGAAGTGATGCGACAACTTCAGGACTTTCCGAATGTTTTCGTTTGCAGTGAGGCTTCTGTCCAATTGCACCCAACTTTAAATGATTATAAGACTCGGTCTAATGCTGTTGAACAGGTGCTCAATCAGCTACGCCAAAATGATACTTTTATTACCCTTCGGGGATGGCGTGATGAGGTATGACTTTCTCCACGTTAGTTAGCTAGTTTACGAGAATACAAATGGTATTTGCCAACGTGGTTAAAATGAATTTTTATATGCAGTGCTATGAGGTTCGGGTGGACATCTCTGAGCCATCTTTAATGCGCATGGAACGAGCGGCTACATGTAGGTTTAAAAAAATGGTATTTTACTTGAGTTTCTGAACTTTCTTAATTTTTTACTGTGGATTTTTAGGCTTGTTTGGAATTCGTCAATTTGGCGTTGACATCAATGGATATGTTCATCATCCAGAACTGGGGCTCTCCCTGTGGATGCAAAGGCGTTCTCAAAGTAAGCCACGTTGGGGAGGCAAGCTCGACAATGTTGTAAGTTATGCAACGACTGGCATTGGCATTAACCGTGTAAATTGAAGTCTGCTAAAATCCTGAAATGACTTTATTTTCTGTTGAAAGGTCGGTGGAGGTCTTTCAGTAGGCTTTACTGTTGAAGAGACTGCACACAAGGAAGCAATGGAAGAGGCTGGCATTCCAGAGTATATTTTGAAAAACTTGCAGCCGGTTGGAAATGTTATGTGAGTTTTTCCGACTTTCTAAGCTATTATCATACGGTGGTTATGCTGATAAGTGTTGCATGATTTGAGTTTGTTTTGTACATAATTTTCAGGATATTTTTCGAGTCTGAGAGGGGCCTATCCCCAAACACTGAGTTTGTGTATGACTTAGAATTTCCACCGGACTTCGTGCCAGAAAACCAGGATGGTGAGGTTGAGTCATTTCATCTGGTTCCAATTAAGGTATCCTTTTATTCCTTCTAAGGCCTCTTATAACATTTGTGTGATACTAAGAGTTAATATGGTTCATGTTCTTGTTGAAAATGTTTTCACAGGATGTGTTGCCCATTGTCCTCTCGGATGAATTTAAGACTACAAGCCTGCCTGTTGTGTTGGACTTTCTTGTCCGCCATGGAGTCATTGATACTGAAAGTGGTGCGTTGATTCCTTTAATTCAATATTTTTGTTTGGTTATGATATTGTGTTTGGCATTTTTATATATTTGTATATTATTGTATTGTATATTATATTATATATTTGCATATTTTTATATATTTTTATATATCTGTTGTAGCACACTCTGTGTTTTGTTTTGTCAGAGTATTTGTGAATTCGACGGTTTATATAAAGATCTTTATACAATTTTTACGGTCACTCAGATCCAGAACTACGACTTCTATCGGAGTTATTGCACATTCCATTGGGTTACTTTTATCGGAGAGCTAGTTTGGGAGCGGGACCAGGTGTTCCACCACCTCCATTGCTGCCACCATCATTGGTTGCTTGCATGCCACCGGCTGCGGATGCCGAACCGGAAGATAAATAATTGTAAACCGAGAGATACATGTATGCCATTGCGTTATCGTATGTATGTGTGATGGTTAGCGTACTGATTAAACTAGCTACTTATAACAACAGCATGCATCATCGTCAATCTGCGCCGACCTATTTTTGTATTAACGCTAGATGATTCCATACATAAGTATGCTACTGCGTGTCCTGACACACGTGTTTAATTTTGTTTTATTATATGTGATTCCAAAGTAAAAACTTATACAAGTACTTAAATGTAATAATTATTACAACGCTGGCACAACAACTGTGTCAAGTATTTATCGCAAATTCTTGTGTGCACAAAGAGTATTGAACATGATCTAAACATATTATGGTATAGTACTTGCACAATTAAAACTAATATAATGAATGCGAATGGAGCTGAATGATTTGCAATCATTGTAAACAAATGTTGTGCTTATATTTGTAGATTTTTTTGCAGTTCTCTTTAGACTACCGCCGAAATTGTTAACTGACTAAATTGTTACTGTATGTACTACTTAGAGGTTCTGATTCACGTACCGTTCTTAAACGTAAAGCTATCAAAAATATTTAAACAAATGTTACTCTCGCCGAAGCTGAAGGTAATCGATGATGACTAAATTAATAAACCAATTTGATGAGATGTGAACAAAACCAAATTGAGAATTAAAGTCGTTCTCTGTCCGAAATCAAACGTTAAAAAAAATTTCATTGAGTTCATATGCCACTATAAAAATCATTCGCATTTCACTAATTTTCGCCCATTTATTTTTTTACATTCATTGTTTATTGAGCATTAGTTGAAATAAATATTTGGTTTAAGTTGGAAGCTCACAAACAATTTTCATCCTGTAAACAACGAATGGCTTTAATCGAAAATTTTAGCTTTTTACATTTATACATTTACGCTAAAATTTTGATGTATACATATACATATATAATGATAGTAAAAACGTACATACTATAATATACTTAAGCATAAAAACAATTCAGTTACTATAGGTAGAATAAAAGGCACGAGTCAGGCTGTTTTGTTTGCAGAATACAGATAATTTTAATGATGATGATGATAATACTTTACAAAAGGCAAATGGTCTAAAAGAGTTCGTTATAATGAGATACATTGGAAGGATATGTCAAGTACGTTTTGTCAGTGATCACAAAAGTGAGCTTGTGTAATTGCAGGG
>JAQGAP010000155.1:0-58153 GCA_034697805.1 Orchesella bifasciata
CAGTTTCGGAAACTTCGGCAGATGGCATTGTTTTTTTTAGACAAAGCCCGTTTTAGACCCCCATAGTGTCGGAGTGTGCCCACGACACAGCACTACCAAAACTGATAAAATATTAAACTTTTACTTTTGGACGTTACTAGAAACGACTCTACCAGCACATCAATTAAATAGGTTGTTCGTAAGAATGAGAATCAGAGTCAAACATGCTTTCATGCCAGTTGTTACCTTCTTCTGAAGTGAATTTCTATTCGTTGAAACGTATAAAATATCTTATCAGACTTGTGCAAAATCCCCGGGGTTTTTATTGATTTTTTTGTTTCAACTATTACCTTACGCTAATATTTCAAACCATGCTAAGCCTAATAAAAATTGGTTACATATGTGTCTGTTGAAACGAATAGGTACCAAATCTACAAAGTCCGTCCACGTTAGGATTTTTACGTGGAAAGGATAGAAGGCATCTATCACTTCCACTTCCACAAAGAATTATTACCATGGTTTTATGGGCATTTTCGCATCCAGTTCAATCGGCGACTAACATACCACGTTTATTGCTCGTCATACGATTTCTTCTAAAATTGATTTTCTTAAACCTTTTTCATGTACAATTTTTTGTTTTTGTCAAAGATTTTTTTGCACAGTTATAGTTTTATAGGACAGCAAAACTAAGTTTGATTAAATATTTAAATTTTACTTTAAAGAGCTACAAGAAATTATTATACCAGACATCAATAATGTTGAAAGCCATACTTCGTTCTTTAATTTTTTTTCAAAATTGCTAGATGACTATGTGGGACTGGGACTGTGATGTGAAGACCCGGTTTAAACTGGGTTTGCGGGTTATAATGGGTACAAATGGGGAGATCGGGCAACATTCATTTTTCATGTATTTACCATGCATTCCATACATGTTTCGGTGTTCAGGTCTGACATTATTGCTACATTACTATAATGTAATAGGTATTATGTCGTTCATAGACAGCTACAATTAGTCAAGTTGGCAAACTCAAGCTGCGTATAAGCCTTCTATGCTATCTTGACTGTCTATGTAGTTATCATTGTCTAATTACTAAAAATATCGAAGGAAAGTAACATAAAACAGTTAAATATAACAAGAGAGAAAAAAAGTTAATGCAAACTAATCTAATTTTGCATTGATTTTTATTGCTTTATGTAACTACCTGTTTTCCCATATGACCCATCAAATTCTAGGTGGCTGGGCCCATTAAAACCCAGGTTTGAACGGGCTACCTGCCAATCTATTTTAACCCACCTGCAGTATGTTTTTACGACCTGAGATTCAAAATTTAATTTTTGCCCGTTAGGGTAGGAGTTTTATACTTCAGATAAAAGATTTATCAGTAAATATTTTATTCTGTGTAATAATTTTATGCATCCACACAAAAACAACATCCCCAAGGATATAAAACAGAAATAAGAAAGTTGTCTTATTCCAAGGTTTTTTGTAGGACTGAATATATCAAAAATTTGAAGGTAAAACTACTTAAGACAAACAACTGACTATAAATTTTCTTATCTACTCTCCAATGCTCGTCGTGAGATTCCACGGTAACAAGAATTTTGGGGACAGTCGTCATTAATCGTCAGTGCAAACCAGTGGACGTTAAAGAAGTTTCTGTTGGATATCTGTCAACATTTTGTTACAATGTCGGTGACGACGAATGTATTATGTTGTTTCGTGCTGGTTTTAACAAAAGTTTTTGAAACCGTAAGAAAATGTATTCTATTCTAATAACATTATATTTTAAATCCTTCCATGAAATTAATATCTTCGTCATTTGAAATTGCATACAGGAAACCACATTCGCAAATCAAAACACGGCTGTAATATTTAACATTCCAGTACCCCCAAAGAACCACAGCATGAACGATTATAACTCAACTGAGTTTTTGCCTATGCTATCAAGGATTTCGTCGCAATTTCATCAGCTTGGAACTGTTATAACCGATGAAGTCGCTTGTAATAATTAACTTTAACATATTTAAATTAAATTAAACTAATCCATTTGACCTTCTACATAGATAATATATTATTACTACACTTTTAATTACTTGCAGTAAACATTCCTGCAGTAAAACAGGTACCATTCGCCGTGGCAACTTATAGCAAATTTCACCTCAAAACTGGTGAGTTGCCGCTTCAACTGTCCGTGACTTTTCTACTGACAAATATCACAAACCTCACAGACTCAAAGCGACCGAGTGCTTGGAGCCTTCTGACAGATAAAATCAACATAGCAAACTTACTGTATCCTGGAACGGTGAAACGAATTTATATCGAGCAATCCGAAATAGTTTCAGATATAAATGTTGATAAGGAGGTTGAAAAGTTTGAAAATTACTTGGCTTCGACTACCTTTCCAAACAACTATAAAATTGAACTTGGAGTCTCCTTGCCACTGCAATATTGTCAATCAGAGGGCTTGCCGCGGGTTTTAAAAAGCTTTAGACACATTTCCTTTTACTGGTGGCCGAACTTTGGAAAACACTATAATGAGATGCCACAAGTTGCAGTTCAAAGACTTTTGAAAGAATATAACGAATGCAAACAAATTATTAAAGGATATGGAGACGACATAACGATCCGGATTCAAACAGGATGGCTCTGCCTAAACCGAACTGATGGAGCCGAACAAGCCAAAAAACTAGTAAAATACTGGAAAGAGGTTAACGATTGGGCTGAAACCAGCAACACATCCGTCCTATTCTGGGAAGCATTTGATGTCCCTGAAGAATACATTGAAACCGGACTTGAGCATATGGGATTATGGAAACTTGTGCCAAGTGCATCCTACAAGCGTATATCCGAATACGTTTTTAAGGAAAAGGGAAACATTGTACCAACATGCATTTCATCAATTTCATGGGTTCTTATATTAATAGCCATTCTTTTGGTTGTTATCGCTGGGGCAATTTTCAGTATGATTTACATGCATCATTTTCATCCCACCCTGTTCTATTCCCGAGTTCTTCCTTATATTCGTGATTTCAATTGTTTACATTTTTAAGCAAGTTGAATGCATTCAATGCTTTGTCAAAATATTTAGTCATTGAAAATAAACTTACGTTAGTAGAACAACAAACTACATACAAGCATGTTTGCTTGTGTAATTCGGGGAAGTTACTTGATGTATACTCTATTAATAATATTGCACTGGAATAGAAAAAAGCCTTTACGACTTCAAATATATTTTTTGGCATTTGGTACTAGAGATGATTCACCAATAAGTATTGTAGAAAGTTTTCAATATTCGTATAAAAATCGCCTCCAGGTAAGGTCCATGCACGTCTGACCATTCTAATATTATCAGTAAAAAACCTAACTAATGATTGCTCTGATCCGAGATTTTAACATACATACATATGTGGTTAATAATATGTACATCAAACGGAAGAGGAATTTATTTTCAAGGTTTCAAATCTGTAATCTGTATATACGTCACGGATGCCTCATCCTTGAAACGTTTCATGATAGAAAGTTTTTGAAAGTCGCATCAAAATATCTTCAAAGATTTCTTCTGAAGGATTTCAATTTTAATCACATTTGGCGAGGTCAAATTTGACCACCTTGAAAAAACAATGAATAAAAAACTTTCTAATAGCTTGATCAGTTGTTGCAACGCAAAAACAATCCTTTGTTTTTTACGTTGCAAGGTTAATCTGCCAAAGGATCGTCATAATTTTTGTTTGTTTTCAATACTAAACTCCCAATAAGTCAATAAATTCAAAAATTAACATTTTCTAGCTGTTGCAATTTTAAGGCTTTTAGTAACCAATTGACTTCAATCAACCAAATATTAGTTCGTTCCATAAAACATAGATACATTGCCATCCTTGAGTAAAAATGGCTGCAAAAAATGAACTACTTCATATTTTAATAATTTCGGCACTTTCCATAAAATATATCGTAAGCTACCCAATATATATGAGTTTATAAAACAATACTCCAACCTAATCATTATATCTAATCTATATTAATAATGCAATAAAATTACTTCCATACAGGAAGCTTCGTTTAGCAGAAAAAACGTTGAAGTTTTCTTTGACCAACCTATTGACCCGAACAAACCTGACAATGAATATAAACCGGACGACCTAATTTCAATGATTGCCATAGTGTCATCAGAATTTACGAAAATTTCAACTGGAATAACAGACTATCAAGCAGGTTGGTTATTAGAAATTGCTCATTTTTGAAAGTTATTCACAATGAAAAAATTAACGACGACTCTTAGCTCACCCATCAACCGTAGTGATGCCAAAAGCTGTGGCATTGTACAACCGATTTCACCTCCAAGCAGGAGAATCGCCACTGGAGCTATCCATCAGTTTTTTATTTACGGAATATTTAAATGGGTCAGGTCCGCCAGCTGGCTGGGATTCCTTTAAAGAGATACTCGCTGAAACCAACAAGATTTATCCTGGAACAGTAAAGCGGATTTACTTGGAACATTCACACTACAAGTCCAGACATTGGTCCGATGATGACGGAATGATTGAACTGTTTGAGGTTTATTTGGCCAGCGCTAACTTTGAAATTGGCCCGCAATATGAGCTTGGTGCATCTCTGCCTAAATACTTTTGTACAGCTGACAGTCTGCCACAAGTTGTACGGCACATTAAACATTTGTCTTTCGAGTGGTGGCCAAATTACTTTGATCTGGACTCGAATAAGTCGACTAGCAACGCAGTTGAACGACTTGATGGAGATTTTATCGACTGTCAGAACATAATTATGGGGTATGGGAAAGATATATCACTTCGATTTTTAACTGGGTGGCTATATTTAGTAGAAGGTGATGGACCGGCAAGAGATAAGGAGTTGGTGGAATACTGGAGCGCAGTGAATAAATGGGCGATGTCTGTGAATTCTTCAGTTGTGCTTTGGGAGGCATTTGATATTCCGGACAAATTCAATAAAACAAAAAGGACGGAAGAGAAAAGGCGCGAACATACTGGGTGGTGGAGGCTAGTACCTAAATCAAACTACAAAAGTGTCTCGGACTACGAATTTGTGGGAAAAAGAATTCTTCCTTTACCCAATCGTACTGGTTTGATATCGTCAATTTTCTGGGGTTTCGTAGTAATTTCGGTTGTTTTACTGATCGGTATTGTTGCATTAGCTTTTATTCTATTGATCGCACGGCAACTTTATCCAAGCTGGTTTTATGTGCAAATTGCTCGTTATTTTCCCGATTTGAAGTGGTTTCAACTTTGAGTAAATTAAATTCATTTGTGCTGTTTGTAAGAAATATGAAAGCTTTGAAATTTAACGTTAATGTTTTGATTTAGTTGTCCAATTTTTTGTTGGAATTTTATTATTAAAAATATTTGTGTCATTTATTTAGGTAGTATGGCCGGTTTGGTTACGAATAAATAAAAATGTGGTGCGTAAATATGTCCTTGTCCGGGAGGCTAAGCGACGTGTTCACAAATTTAAGCATAACCTAAAAACTTATGTCCTTCATTTTTTCCTTCTTTTGTTTTCATCTTAATTCATATAAATCGTGTTCACAATCAAGTACAATTATTAAATAAGTTCATGTATATAATTTATTTATTTATATTCTAATGTAAAAGCTTTTTTAGTTTTTGTCCCATCACCCCAAACCTCATAAAACTGCTTATTTAAAAGTGATAATGCAATCAATAATGTAGTCAGTCACCACCTTAAAGAATGTGATGGTAGTGCCCACTGTGACATAGTAAAAGTGACCAACTCTCATTTTGAGCATGGGACACGACATCAAAATCCTTCGGAAGCCTTTGTGCTTCGTTCTGCTCCAGGAGTCAATAAAACCGCCAGCCAAGTCAAAAACTGTTGCTGCAACGGACATCGTGCAAAAGCCGGTTGTGGACGTGTCAATGAATCCAATGGGAAAGGACACTTTTCAAAAATAAAAAGCTCAAATGAATAGTAAATAAAACGCATTACGCATTTTTACATCCATAAAAAATGCTTACAAATTGCCGGAAATTCCTCCAAAAAGAAATGATTGGCACTCCGCAGGAACACAAAACCGCAAGGAATGATTCCCAGCAAAATGTACAGTTTCATCAGCGGAAGTGCCATTGGAGCCATGCAGTCGTTGAAACGGTTGCCCACAATTTGTAAAGTTCGATATGTTTCCACTACAGTTTTGGGATTACGGAATTCGCTGGTTGTGTAGCCGCTTTCATTGTTTCGGCTGAAAATTTGGAGGTTTATGTTTAATAGAATAAATTGGTAATTTATCTTATTTTTTTACTTACTGGCTTTCTCGTAACCAAAACTCCATGCTATTTGCATGAGCGACGATGACCCACTGGACGAAAACGTAGCATGTTATATTCTGACCGATTACAAGGAATTATTGAATTGCCCCAGGATTAAGCCAGTACCAAGGTTTGGGATAAATGTAGGAGAAGAGATACCAAGGCTGAAATGGCATCACAAGGAATCGAGCTATGGATGCAATAACTTGGCTCATGTTTGAAGGGATGCTCAAATTTATTACCAGTCTCCCTCCATCCTCATACCCATCCAGGTCCACTACATATTTGTCTGAAAAATTTAAAAAAATCTAGGTAAAACCCATTCTCAATGAATCAAGAACTGGATAAATGAGTTTGATTTTCACCCATGAATTCCCGGTTCAATTGGAACAGGAGATTGATGTACATCCGGATCTAAACAAGAAACAATGACGTTAAAAACGGGTATAAAATTGGTGAGTAATTAATCGTTTTATGTTCCTAACCTGCTCCTTGTAAAAATACATGGTGATATTGAAAGCGACCGCACTCCCATAAACAAACACGTAAAGAGACCCCATGAATAATTCCCGATAAGTGGCCTGCTTCTCCTTAACCCCCTTGTACATGGGGTAAAACTGGAAAAGGGTGATGAGGCTCGTTTGTATCATCATCAGTACAAAAGCGACATTCCAAACTTTCTCCCAGAACGGACTCCACCTGTCCACCCGATGCTTCTTGGCATTCCAAACCCATGGAAAAGTGCCAGAGAACATGCCCAATAGGAGAATTTGACGGAATCTGAACATTGTTGATTTGTCCAGGAAACAAGGTCGATCTTTAATGCTTCGAAATGCTTCAATGGAACCAGGTGTGGATGGAGGAATACTCCAGCCGTTGACGGCCTCATCTTGGTCGTCATCGTCAACTCCTTCCATGTGGAAGGCTGGATCTCGCGTGACCCTCGTGTTGGAGTTGGAACTACGAGCAGAATGGGTTTGAAGAAGGTCTGACATTCTTACTCTGTTTTCTCTGTCGCGACCCGACAAATTATTCGGGTTGGAGGAGAAAACTGTTGTTCCATCGTAGTTGTCTTGAGCCTCGTCATAAAGGCAGGTCGAGAGCCCGTTGACTTTGGCGAGGCTTCTCCTCTTCCGCTTTTTTAGGGTGCCACTTTGCTGCATTTTTTAAGGTAGAGCAAACTGATTCAATACAAGTTTAAAATCCTAAGTAGACCAGCTTTAGGATGTGTTTTCTCAGCTTCTTTCACCGTGAACGACTCAAAGAAAGCTTTGAGTGTTGCTTGATTTTTACTTAAATTTCAAATCAGTTATTTATCCCTCGTGACGCACACACACATTTATCAATACGGAAGTTATACTTTTACAAAGCTCGTGGAAGTCAAGACAGCCATGACATCGAAGAAGTCCGTAGTCAACAAGCTTTAAACTGTCGGTAAGTAGTCGGCCTTCCTAATTTGAGACACTTATGCATTTCAATTAGACTGATAGTTAATGGTTGTAATAAATTGTTGATAAGTTTGTCCACGCATTGTATTGCTTAGGTACTTTTGTTTATAACTAACCCAGACAGTTTTAAACATTCTGGATAATGGGGGAATGTCGTGCAAAGAACTGGCTCATGGCAATAACATGGTTTGCCTGTTTTGCAAAAGTGGACGGGATTTGAAAGCATTCTTGAATGATAAATTACACTGTCTGAGAACAAGCACTTACGTAACCCAGTAATTATTGGGGTAAGTGGTATAATTTCTAATTTATTCCACCACCAAAGCTACAGGATGAAATTGAGCAGAACTTGAAGACTGAAAACCTACTTACTCACAGCCAAATTGAAAGCGTTTGCCAACATACTGTGATTAATCGCAAGATGATTAATGTATTGTTGCTGCTGCGTGGAATAATTTCTCAATTTAAAAAAAGAAAGGCCTACAACTTATATGTATGTGTATAAGTAGGAATCGTTTTTGCGATGTGGGCACGTAAAGCCTTGATGAATAGGTTATAACAGAAAGCTAATGTGGGACACGTGGACGGCCTTCCCACACGTGTAAAAACAAACTCTAACCAAAGTAAACTTTTTGAAGTAAGTGCCTTCCATTAGCAATCACTGTCTGAAAACAATACTGGGAAGGGTTAACAAACTTCTAGGTTCTACTATTTAATGGCTTTTATAAATTTATGAGCTTAAGTGAGATGATAAAAAACGGGAGTGCTTACTCCATTTTGGAACCGAAGTATGAGAACTACTCCATATCAAAATAGGTTTTTAAAATGCGCGGGGCATTTTGAGACATAATCGCGATTTAATGACCCAAATAGATCTGCTTATTCCAGGCGAGGCTTCTTGGCATCCCAAACCAGAACAAATATATATGAAAAGTACTAGTATAATAGTAGAAATTCAACATTATTAGCTACTTCAAAAAGCATGCAGTTCGTAAAACCTATATCCTCACTTATTTGTTATATCATTGCGTCATTTATTTAGCAGACTGTCCCAAGCGAATATTTTTCATTTGGTGGAAGGCATATTATGACAACTTAAATTTACTATTCTGCTTCGTCACAGGTGATTTTGAAAAGGAATTTTTTTCGAATCCATTTCTAAAATAAATAAAAGCCACGTAAGTGGACTGAGAAACGCAGCTGTACGCGTTATGTTATTCTGAACGCGCTAATGAACGACATTTCATGCAATTATGATCATTTAATGCGAATATGTTCATTTCATGCATTAATTATCTGCTCAATGCAATTTTTCGAATTTACGTGCTTAAAAATATATGAATTTGTAAATTTGATTTAAAACTATTGTCATCATTCGATTTAGCATGTCAAACTACCCATAAGTACTCATTTTCAGCCAAATCGGATGACTTTTTGTATTTGCGCGCGCATAAACTTTGAAGCGCGCGACCGATTAAACTGAAAGTTATTCCATGGCGTGCCCTTGAGGAGTACTACCTATGTACCAAATTTGGTCCAAATCGGTCAATGTATGTGGCCAGGAGATTGCACACAGACGGACAGACAGACAACTCAGTAAAATTATTACTTGCTGAATGCATTCAGCTGCGTAATGACAACATTAACATGTGTTTGTGAGGAAGGATGTAACTAGAAACACTTCCGTTTTATTCCGGGAAGCATTTGATGTCCCAGATAAATGGGAAGAAAGTGGATTTTTATCTTACAAGTATGACTCCGAGTACGTTTATTATGATAAAAGAAACCAGAGGGATCTATACGCATCATTTTGAGTGATTTCAATTGTGTTCACATTAGAATAAAGTTCCAAATCGACATTTTTCCACAGCTTTTGCAGATCATTAACTAATAATTAATTACCTAACCTAAAGGTATTATGGAAAGTTTTGTAACTAGCAATGAACTAATCTCAAAAGTTTTTGCTGAAGGATTTCAATTGTCAAGTCCCATCTGACAAGGACAAATGTAACCACCTTGAACAATAACAATGGACAAAAAACTTTCAATGACCGTTAAACAATCGTCAACATTTGGCGATCAAACCTTGAGGAATTAAGCTTTAGAAATCTGCTTTCAAACAAACCCTACGATTGGCTCAAGGATTTATTCCGTTTGAGATTAAAATTACAAGGTCAGATATCAAAGGAATGGAATGTAAAAAAAATTGAGTAATAAAAGTATTTTTTTTAAACTTACAATGAAACTTTCAACTTGGAATTTATTGTAAAATGTAGTGAAGGTTTGAAAGTATTTTTTACTGTTTATGACGATTAACTATTAGCAGCTAACGGCAGTTGTCATACAAGCATGAGCTTGTCTTCTCAGGTTGTCAAAAGTGTAAAAATGACTACGCCAATTAAAATGTTTTTTATTATATTTATCATGGCTCTCGACATCAACTTCGCGGTAAGTTACCAACTCTCCTTTTTAAATCCATCCTTTTTTTTACTATAAGGTTATGAAAATTAAAATAGGATACGCAGGAAACTGTATTCAGCCGTCAACACACTGAAGTGTTCTTTAACGAGCCCCTTCCTCCAAATAAACAATCTGCAAGTGGATCTGCAAAACCAGAAGAACTTATTCCAATGCTCCGCCTAATAACGAAGCTGGTTCACCAATTGGTTGGGATTCCCTTAAGAAAATCCTAAACGAAGCTAACCAAATTTATCCTGGTACAGTAAAGCGTATCTATTTGGAGCATTTTTACTATAAAACCAACTCCTGGGCAAATTATGGTCGTGATCAAACATGGAAAAAATTTGAAGATTTCTTGGTCCACGCAAACCTTGAAATTGGCACGGAATACGAGCTTGGTGCGTCCTTTCCTGTGGTTCATTGCGGATCTGGGACTATACCCCGTTTTTTACAGCATATTCGACACCTTTCTTTTGGGTGGTGGCCTAGGAACTCTGAATTAAACATATTTCTCAATTATACTCACAGCGAAACCGTTGAGGAATTAGAAGCATTGGAATTGGCTGATTGTAAGAACGCAATTGAGGAAGGTGACAAAGGCTTTTCACTCCGTTTTCATGCGGGTTGGCCAAATTATCTCGATTCTGATAAAGGAAGACCTACGCATGATAAGGAATTGGTGGAATTTTGGAAAGTTATGAATGACTGGGCGGTAAGAACAAATTCTTCAGTTGTTTTTTGGGAAGCTTTTGATATTCCTGAGAAGATTAACAGAACTGAAATCATGCAGCAAACGGGATATTGGAGACTTGTACCAAATGCAAATTACGTCCAACTTTCAGAATATGTATTTGAAGAAAAAAATTACCCGCCTAACAGTTTATTATCTTCAATTTTATTGGGTTTCGGGGTGATATTGATTATCATTGTTATCGTCATTGGAGAATTTGCTCCTGCTCTTGTAATCACGCGACAGCGGTTTCCAAATTTATTTTAAATCCAAGCTGCCCGTTTTCTTCCACATTCCACACTGTAGTTCAAAATGTGAGCAACTAAAATTTAATAAACATTGGTGCGGTTACCATTCCTTAAGGACGACGTAACTGCGAATTCATTTCCTTTTTTTGCGTTTGAATAAAACTTAAAAAATCTTCCAAAGTATTAAAGTAGAGTGAAAGCTAAAACGCGTTTCGAATAGTTTTTAAAGAAGGTAGTAAATTTAATATTCAAACCGCATAGAGATGCTTATCGGGTTCGTGTTGTAAACAAATAATTGAAACCCAATTTCATCGTTTATTACCCATTTTTTCGTTGCGACAGCACTTATCTTGATGCACTGATCAATCCTAAAAAATATTAGGATTGACGATGATAATTTTTAACTCAAATGCATAAAATTTAAATATTTATTCACACATTTGATTATACAAATCCAAACTGATTGACATTTTAACTACGATAAAATTAGGTAGCAATGTAATTAAGTTTGAAAAAAGATATCTTATAAAATAACAATCATCCAGTCCTTGACTTAACCACCAAAAAGGTTGTCCTCTGCAAGCAAAACCGGAGCAACGCAGGAGCCCTCTCTTTGTTCACAACGTGGAAAGGACCAGTGTAAATTTTCAGAGGTTGTAACGCCCTTACATACCTTCTCAATACTCCTTTCCTACACATCGGCCACTTGCTCACCAACGCCAAAAACTTGTTAGATGCGATCAGCCCATTGCTCGTTAAATCCAGCAAAACCCAAATGATAATAGTTACTTCAATAGTTAATACAATCGCAATAATGTAGAGGAAAGTTGGCAGGTCTTCTTTCGGCATGATTCCTGTGTACAACCCCGCAATCAGGACTCCAGCACAAGTAATCTGGGCCTGGGGCAATAAGCACATTTGGTTGACGGAGTTGACGAGGTTTGTGAAAACCTGACATTTTCTGTACCAAAACAGGAGCTTGAATCGGTTTTGCGGTGGGTCAGTTTTCGCAAATTTTCTAATAAAGGTTTCAAAAAGACAGAAATTTAAAGTTTTTTATAAATTGAAAAATTGAGAGAAATATCTTACTTGAGAATAGAAAGATGAGTTAGGATAGTTTGAAGAGCTCCCGTGAAAAGAATCGCCTGAAACCCTTGACAAACACATGGAATGGCTAGGAGTAGAAGCTCAACCATGTAGAAAGTGGTTTGAAATCCAACATTGGAGCAGGCATCCGGCTTGATATAATTGAGAAGGGTTGAGGAAACTTGACGACATGGCAAGAAAAATGTAATTAATGACATCACCGGAAGAACTCCTACCGTCGCGATAATTAACACAACTGCGAGAAGTTTATCGGCCGCAATTTGATTCTTTTTTTGAGGCTGACGAATCCCAAAAGTTTTCAAGCAACTAAAGAGCTGACAGATTTGATGAGAATTGGAACTGCTATCGTAAAGTACCAAACCAGCAGCGTGGATTGACGCGAAGACCGTGTTCAGCAGGAGAAACTGGGGCTCTTCCACCCCAAAAACGAGGAAGAAAGCAAATTGTAAAGTGAGACATGAAAATACTACAAACCATGTGGAACAAGAAAGCTTCCATTTCCATAAATTGGAAGGTTCCTGTTTCACAAAAAATCTGAGTTTAACTTCAACCCACCGAATGGGAAGAAGCCCAAGCCCGTAGTAAAAGGAAGATTGGAATTTCATCAAACCCAAGCTCAGTTTTGAAATCATTCTAGGGAATTTTCAAGATAAGCAACACCTGGAATCGTTCCCGGAATACTTAAAATCAATGCCTGCGTTGTTTTATGGAGAACTTTTAAGTAGCTCAAAAATGGTGTAAGCGTTTCCCATGTACGAATGTTAGTGAATTTATGAATTCCATCAAAGTAATTCGATTTGTTTGTTATTGGCAGACGACAAAACTTTCTTGATATTTATTTTGACGTAAACATTAAATATTGATTTTTACTGATTCAACACAATTTACAAAACTTACTTACATTGTTGCCAGAGAGCGATGCGTAGCTAGAAATTGATATGTTATATAAAATTAATAAACAGTTTAATCATAAATATCTATATTTACTCTAACCAGAGTCGCTTCGGCGTGAAAATTAGTAGGTAATTTATTAGGTAATAGTAGGCAATAAAGTAGGTTATAGTAGGTAGCCGAAGCTATCTTGGCGCACGTTAGTCTCGTTGAACCATTAAATGCTTTATATCACTATACTTATCATATTATCATATATACTTATTATATTACTTTGTTAAGGTTTGGTTGAATTAGATACCAATGTTGTTACAATGTTGCATTTTTATGAAAAAAGTGTTGCCCGTTGAAGTTATTTTTCTCCACGTTATTTGTCAAGTGGGAAATTTCCGAAACTAAACCCCAAATTAAAGGGCTTGAAAGCTTGTAAATATATGGCCACGGACGTTAGGATCCTAAGTTCCTATAGATAGACCCTTTGATAACTCAACTGGTTTGATGCAAACGGATGTTTATTGCAAAATTACGAAATGGTACATCCGGTTTACCGACCAGAAAGGCTGTCAAGTTTTTACTGTTTCAATTATTTCGTCAAACCAGAGAATTTATTAGAAACGGAAATAATTTCATCGATTGAAGTCCTTCAGTATTCAAAACTGCTCTTCCCATAATTAAACTAAATCAAAATGAGAATCCTCCTATGCATTTAGCATTACAAAATAACCCTTGTGAAGGCTGGAACAGCAAGTTGGCTGGAAAATGGTTTGACAGTCAAAATCATGGTAAGCATGTGGAATATAAAGTAAGCCAGCATTTGTGTACATATAAATACGAAACGGTTTCAAGGAAATAGTTGCAAATATCATTAAAACCAGTCTAATTTTTCACATATCTGTAGTGATTTGTTCCAAATACATTTTTAAACGCGAATACCTTGAAACACATTTTGCATGCAAAGCCAATACCAATAAAGAATATTACATGACGGACTTACTTCGTAGTAGTCGATATACGCTTCATAAAAATCGTATATTTAATTCACATGTGTTCATCGGAAAAGCTAACATAACCATTACCATTTCATATACATTTGCTCGCATGGCAGTCTAAATAGGGCGTAGGTGGGACTTGTGGAAGTCTTCACTCGCAGGGTGTATGCTGATTGCGGTGAGGTCTTGAAGGATCTGAGGAGCTGGCGAAGGCTCCCTGCAAGTGTAAAGCCAATGCTGTACGCATACCCTTGAAGGATGCCAGTGCGACTCTAGTAGCTAGTGATCGGCTTGCTATGCATAAGGTGCTACTGCTACCAAACAGCGATCTGAATCAGTAAACTTTTTTTAGACGTTGGTGCACATTTCATGCTAAAAGAATAACGTTAAATTGAATTAGGAAAATTATGCACAAACACCACATGAATGAGTCTTACTGCATCGAATGTTACCAAACGTTTTTTTTATTTCAAAGAACTTTTATTTAATAAGCACTAACAGCAAAATAAATTTAAAACTAGATTTCTACAAGTGAATTGCAGTTCAAAACTTTTAAAGTAAATCAAGTTTAATATTTAATGATATAATATGAAAAAAACAGGACTTTCACAAAATTCATGCACACTTAAAGCAGTTGTAATCTCTAATTAACACAATTAAAGACAAATATGTTTAATACCAAGGGAAAATGGTAGCAACAATTGCTACGGTATATTTGGATCGCTATTTCTCTAAAACAGTATATTGGCTAGAAGATAAAGGTTTGAAAAAATCAACCATGTCAGTAAACGTAGGGCGTTCATCTGCTTCAATATTCCAGCAACTCAAAATGGCTTTGTAACTGAAGTTAAAACAAAATATTTTATATTATATTATATTAAATATTAGCCCATTTTTAAAAACGAGATGAGTTTAGACGGAAAACCTACATTTCTTCCGTGGCGTATTCTGGTTTTTGTAATCTTAAACCATTCTTCAAATCATCAGTAAATGCAGGTGTGAAGCATAAAGGTCCGTAAGGTACACTTCCTGTAATATTATAACAAATTCTGGATAATCTTACTTACTTACTTATCCCTACACCAAAATAATAAACAAATTACCGAGACTGTATATTTCCCAAAGTGTAACACCGTAACTCCACACATCAGACTTTGATGTAAAATGCATATTTTTCAAACTTTCATACGCCATCCATTTCCAGGGAAGGGGTTCCTGTGACTGCTTCACGTATTGTAGATACTCATACAGTTTGCGGGAGAGTCCAAAGTCGCCAATTTTGCATGTGAAGTTTTCATCCAATAACACATTTCTTGCAGACAAATCCCCGTGTATGACATTCTTTCCCGCAATGTAGTCCATTCCACTTGCAATTTCCTTTGCGAATCGATGCAAGTCATGGGATTGTACAGAATCCTCGTCTTCCGTCCCAATTGTTTCGTCATCAGCAACTCCCATGTTTGAAACGACCCTCTTCTTTTTTCGTAGCAATCCATCAAGTGAGCCATTTAAACACAGCTCCGTAGCAATGTACAAAATACCTAACATTCCAATTAAAGATTACCAAAAAAACAGGAAACACATGTTTGGTAAGCAGAATGATTTTACCTTTGCGAATTTCCTTTGTGTAAGCTCCAACAAACTGAATTACGTTAGGATGGGTACCAATATGACAAAGTAATTTAATTTCGCACAAAAAACTCTTAAAACTGGTAGCTGGACAGTTGTCGTTCGGTCGCTTGATGGCAACAGGTTCCTCCTTAACCAAGCCTTTGTAAACTGTTCCAAAGTTGCCACGGCCCAATAAATCCTTCGGATCTGTACAAAAGTGAGATATATATATTATACGATGCCAATAAATATTTTTTAATGCATTTTATATATTACCGATGAAAACATCTGTAAAACTCAATTCAAACTTTTTGTTAAACTTAAGGTATTCCGAATCTCTTGAAGCCTGATCCTCTTCAGTACGTTCCTTTCCATTATAAAATTCCTTCTCTTCTTGATTTGACAGTAATTGCGGCTTTCTATTTTTATAATTCCAGAACAGCAATCCTAAAGCAACAATGAATACAAGAAGGCCGGAAGAGGTGACTGCTAAAATTATAATTAGTTTGTTTTCGTTTGTTGTTTGGTTGAAATTGGAATGGAGAGATGGCAGCCATGTTTTATAACCAATATAATCTATTCAAATAAACACCATAGAAATAAGCTCATTCATGAACTAAAATGCGTAAAAAATAATTGCACATACCGGAATATGTTTCCTCGTAGATTGATGTTAAAGACAGGTTCGAGTTATTTGAAACTTTCCACCATCCATTTGGCTGTAATCCTTCAAGATCAAAGGCGTTAACCATTATATAGCTTATGTTATAGGCGGCAGCAAATTTTTGAAAACGAGAAAGTAGAATGAGGTAGTCAGGCATTGTAGTCTGCGTTAAGCTGAAATCCAAAAAAAACTCTAAAATAGACATCTAAATGTGGGTAAAATTCTTTAATGCTCCTTTTAATGTAAAGGTGCGCATCAAATAACGTTCCAAGGCTTTTCGGGTTGTCATGTACGTTTAATTCCACATATTCAAAGCAAAGTAAGTATTTTGCCGAATGTAATAAATTATCATATTCTTTTGAAATGTGCTTTCGTGAAGTGGCGTTCATATGCATGTCTTCACAATCATTTATCCCTGCTTCAACACCCATGTCCAAATTCAACCTCCGCCCCCACTCTACAGCCCTCATCTTATGGAGATCTTCATTTCCTATATTCCGCGATTCGCTTTCCGCGGCAAACTTGAACCGGAAAGAGATTCCTCTTAGATGCGATATATTGCTTCCGAGAGTTAGTTTCGCCAAGTTTACAAACCCATCAATATCCCCCAACTTCTCTACGTTCACAGTCTCAAAATTATCTTTATAGTAAATGAAAAACTTCTTTGTTGGACCAATCAATCCCTCAGAAACTAGTGTGTTAACAGCTAAAATAAAATCTTTGTAGGTGTCACTTGTAACAATAACTTGCACTAGGTCAAACCGGTGAAATATGAGCTGTAAAAGTATTTTATATTCCTCTTGTGTAATCGGTTTGTCCCTTCGTGTATATTTAGTATTAAAATACGAACCCAAGTAATTGTTATGAAAATATGACTCTTTTACATTAGGCCTCTGCACCGTCCACTCTAAACAGGGTTCAACATCCACTTCTGCTAGTATCTTTGGAGAGTTACGAACAACGAAGTGAGGGAGAAAATATGTTAAACTTTTTTGAGTTGGTCTGAGAATAGAAAACCAAGTTTGATATATGCTTTGGCAATTGTCATCAAACGCCCGTCCCATGATCAATGGAATGCCATTTAATGTCGCCCAATTTACAGTAGCCTCAATATACTCATTCAAACTGAAAGCTTCTCTGTTGCAAAAAACGGTTGCCTGGTTGCCATCCATCTGCAGTTCAAACCGGAGTTGGAAGTACACCGTTGCTCGTGGGTGTAAAACTAAGATTTCCTCCTTAATCTTCTTTATTTCTTCTAACTTTGGCCTCATCACATTTTCAAAATGTTGACTCACTTTGGTTGTGGATTTCAGTTTGAACTGCCACTGCAAAGTGTAAAGGGAACCGTTGCCTTGTTTACATGCTGCAACAACGGCCCTTGATGTGGAGTTGGCTAATGTCCCAAACGAGATTGACCCGAATGCACAGCCAATTTCTAGCCGAGACGACATTCGTCGTGCAAAACTCCTGTTGACCTTCACGGTTAAGTTTTCAGCAGTTAGATTTGCTGCGATTGGAAATATCAGTGTTGTAACTTTTACGTTTTGAAGAAGATTCAAAGTGGTTTCATCAAGTTCATTAAGTTCTATCTCAACTTCAGACCAGTTGTAATCATGCCCAATAAAGTTAGGATTTTCCGGTTTGTAAAGTAGCCAATCTGTATAATCTATAAATAAATCAAGTCGGATCTCTGGCTTGACGTGTGTATCAGTTGATTTCAACTCTTTCCACTCATCTAGAAAAAGCAAACAACGCATTTTCAAACAATTCCACAAAGGTTACAATAATCAGTTTTGATTTACCCACCATGTGATAAAACTGCAGCTCCAAAATGTCTGCTCAGGGTTTCCAAGACAGCAGGATCATACCACGGGATAGATTCTTCACCATCACAAGATTCTGCATCAATGTACGGAATTATTTTATTGGTTGAGTAACTCGGTATTTTGAAGCGTCCAATGGGCATAGGAATTGTTGCTTGTATGTCTTCATTTGAATAGCGTTCCCAATATTTTTCCAGTAAATGAAGATAATACTCATCCCCCAAACACTGTGAAGCTGAAGAATAGTCAATCAATGGGAATTGGTAATGATTTTTTAGGAGCTCATTATTTCTAGCGTGTAGGTCATCCATTCTTTTCTTAAAAAGCCCAAATGATTCTACAACACACGATGTTTTGCCAAGGCTAAAGGTTGTCAGGAAATATTTTACTTTATAATAAACTCGCTTCATTTCAGTACAACCGATTAAATTCTCGTTATAACCTAGCCCCATATAACGGACATTAGTTACTGAGTCAGGAGAAATCCAAATTGTAGAGTTCAACAGATCTCTCCAGTGATGCCAAGTAACATTTTTTAGGTGGTCGCAAGTGGTGCTTTCAAGCAATAGAAAGCTTACATCGTGTGTACCTGCCGGTATGTTTAATTTGGTTTGATTCATCGATGATTCATTCAGACTTTTTAAAGCGCTGATGTCAATTCTGTAAAAACCGTTGTAAATATTTATAAATATATTGGGAAGCGTACTACATGTAATAAATGTGATGAATATATTGTTTTGAAGGCGAACCTGAACCGAAAATCAAAATGTTCAATGTCCACTTTCTGTGCGGAAAGATTCTTTTTAACATCTAGCAAGATCTGTACCGCCTCGTTCACTGTAGAACCACATTCCACGAAAATATTGCAATCTGAAGTAATTGAGCACTATTACATTCTTATTGCACGGTTTTTTTTTAATTCTTTAAAAATAAGTCTTACCTGGAAAATAAGCGACTGATAACTTGAACGGCGTTGTCAAGTCTCCAAAATGGGATTTGATATTTGTTAAAAATTCCTTAACGGAAAGGTTACCTGCCCTAATTGCATCCAATGGATCAGTAATATCATAAGTTATTGGCACTCCACTTACTGTATATTCACTAAATACCAGCAAAATTCCAACCAAATTCAAAACTTTCATTTTTGCTGACATATTACAACTCAAACATTTAAAATCAAATATATGTTGGCAGATCAGAAGGCAGAAATGTTTCTTGTGTGCAACGCTTCCAGAAGCTAAACCCAAATAATTGCTTTCAAGTGATATCAGCAAAACGTTGATGGACAGGAAATCATTCAACAAAATAACCGCAAACTGCTTTTGCAAACGATATATGAGCACAGAACTAACTGTGCTACTATTCAAAATATGATGAGGTGAACATATTTTTTTGTAGTTGTTTGTCATAAGCAATTTCAGACCTTACTATTTGCGTACTATACTTAAAAACATATTGTAATGCTACATTATTAACTAGCGTAGTTTTTGTAATAGTTGCGGTATTCGCAATTTTAGTATTGTCCCACGCACTCAGTTTACTTAATTGTTTGGAGTTATACGGTAAGTATGAAATGGTAAATTTCGGTTTCATATTCTCTTCAGCTTTGCCAAAAATAATATGGGCAAATGTCATTAAGACTCGTGAAACCACCACTTCCCGACGAAGCCTTCCAAGTTGTATTGTAATTTACTCAAAGATATGAAATATGAAACACATCCGCTTTGCAGGATGTGATGTGTGGTTGTTACTACTTTGCTAATCCATTATGTCGGCTGAATCGTTTTGATGGGTGATGCAATCATATTGCCTTTTTGGATGATTCTATCATCATAAGTTAAAACAGCAGTTGTTAAACTAGTATCAGATTCTAACTAGGCACCTTTTAATAATTTTAATGCAAAGTTTCATTCAAATTAAATAATACTAACAAGGTGTGCATTTATTGTCACTCTTCATTTGCAATGAAAATTTGACCATAAATTAAATGTAATCTTCGTTGTTCGACCTTGTTTATACCCTTTTTTGCAGACTACCTGTTCACATATTCATTCACGTTCATCCAAGCCCCAATTTTATTCATTTTTGCACTGAACAACACTGTTTACAAGTAGTTACAAGCAGCCAGATACGGTGGTTCATTTTTATGAATCAAGCTTGCTGGGAAATGTTGAAGAATGAAAATGTAAACGGTAAAATAATAAAATATTTTCAATGAATTGACCAACTAAATTGTCACAAAGCAATAAAACTTTAGAATTTGGTTTTGCTCGGATGTATTTCCAGTAGTATTGTTATAACTGTTCCCGAAAACGAAATACTGTTCTATTTGAGTTAATTATACTTGGATCATCAATCAAACAAAAATTATAGTAGTTTTTTGGTACAATCACAATTATTTTACATTGCATTTCAATCCGATGAATGCGCTATCAGTATTAAAAAGTAAAAAGTTGTTTCCTTCTAAACATTTTTTCAAAATACTTATTAAGGTGTATTTGTCTTTTACTGAAATGAATTACAGTAAAAGTAGTTTTTGTAATAAATAACAGTTGGTTCAATCGACTTACTAGTTGATAAAGTTAAGAATTAGAAATGTAAGGTGTACTCTTATTAATAATATAATAATATTATAAGTGTTATGCATGTTAAAAACTATGGACCAACCAGACCGTTTGATGCGGCAAGATGCCCATATTATTAAGTATTTAAGCATTGTATTAATAGAAGCAGAGCATAACTAATACTACGCCTGTATTTGCAATTTTTAATACTCTACTACGTTACACCGTACGCATCATAGCTATACAGCGTTAAATTTGTAGTTGGTCACAATTTGCACGAGGTTTTGGAGTGTAAGGTTTGGCTAAATCTATTTTAAACGTACCTTTTACGTATTCCATATTTCTTCAACCTCCTTCTCAAAGTTTTCCAAAGCCCCTCAATTGATTTGCAAAGTATTACAAACCCTTGAAAAATTCTTGTCCTAAATTCCACCACAAATATTAACAAGGCGGCAAGTAGCCCGACTGAAAGAATTACAAATACAACGGCTATATTACCCTTTAAACTCATTATAATTTTACCACCTGTTTCTTCTTCTTCTTCCCCTTCTTTGACAATTTGTATTCTGGACAGCTTCGGCATATAATTGACCATGAAGTCCGTCCACCATCCCAAGATTCCGCTCATGTGCAGTCCATCCATTTTTCTTAGAATATTTGGGCTAACCCATCGGTTAAATAAAAGGCCGTAGTGAGTGCTGAAGAAGGATTTCCTGCTTAAAAACGCTTTCCCTTTCTTCCTTTCTTTTCTATTCAGATGGTAAAATACCGGGTATGCTTCAGTATCCGGTAGAAAAAATGCACTGTTGTTACACTCATTCAGATGGGGATCTTGCAACAAACTTGTTTCGTTTAGTGCATACTTTTTCCACTGAGGATGAACTTGCGTGTGATTTAAAAGATATTCCGATGATTCCGTCAGGTTTAATGGAGTGAAGGAAAACTGCATCCGGCTGTGGTCTAATGAAGCAAAGAGATAAAGCTCACTCGGAAGAACTACTGAGTGATGTTCGCCTACAAACATATTTGAAACCAATTTCATGTTTGCACCCCAGGCTTCAAAATTAGAAATGCCACCGAAAGCTACAATTCTTGTGTATATACTAAAGTTGTAGTTGACGAGTGCCTCGAATGTGTCAAGCGGAATTGCACCGCGAGGCAACGTGATTTTAGTCATATTTTTGTTCTTGTATGCGTTACTTAACACCAAACCCATGAGCAAACATGGACCTAAGAGCAGCTTCAGCTTTTGAATGTGTACAAACTTTGTAGATATTGCATCCCCTTGCTCTAAAAGTGCCCTTATTGTCGGCAGAAACACTGACAAAATATTTCTTGTGTCAAAGATTTCCCTACGAATGAAATTTGCCGATGACGCTTTGTCCACATATGTTACTACAAGTGTCACAACAGTCACACCAGACATGGCAATCCCAATCCAAATCCAAATGGGTGGCTCGAATATATTGAACAGCTCCTCAAATGGTAATCTTTTGGTTGGTGCCACTCCACAACTCACAAATCGGAGTTTTATCGTATGAAATCTGTAGTGGGCTTTATCATAGTTGCCACCTTGGGCAACAGCAAAGTAAGGTACTGCACTAGATTCAACAAATGGTTTTCCGTCGTCATTTAGCATGTGCTCGTCTACACCGACACTTAAAAGCTTCAAACTATAAGTGCCGTTGCCCACTATTGTTTGATACAACAAAAGCAGTTCAAACTCATTTTGAAGTTTTGCTAGGGAACTACTTTTCTGGAACAGCAGTTCATAAGGACTCGAACTGCCAATGTTTCCATTTGTCGTGTATTGAAATAACGCCGTTAGTAACTCACCATGCATCTGTACATGCCAATGTATATTATCAGTATTCGAATTTAGAACTTTAAAATTTCCCTCAAGGCTCGTTTCCGAGAGAGGTGTTCCGATGTTTACTGCAACCACTTCGTTCTTCTGATTGGGCTTGCAATGTCGACAGAAAACGATTACCTGGCTCAACCAGAATACGGATTGTGAAAATTTTTCTATCTCGAATGTCAGCTCTTCTCGAGATGTAGTAACCCATAAATGGGGTAATCCGCTATACCCTCCAGCAATGGAATCCTGCCATGGCTTCAGTGAGCTATAATCCTCATTGCGCCATTGGCTTACAATAATGTCGTAAATGGTTCTGCATTTTATTTCGGTCACGGAGAGGTTGGTGTCAAATACGAAATCTTCATATGTGTAGGTAACAGAATGTGCCCAGAAGTTCTTGTAGCTGGTTGGGATTACCATTCGAGCAACGTTAGACCATGGAGTTATTTCGTGAAATAGTGGGTTATCCTTCCAACTTGGAGGGAAAAGGTACCAGTGGCTTTCACAATACCAGGGCTTTGATATGGCACTGTTATCCACAAGTGGTATGTCGAAGCAGTCCAAATAACGGACCAGTTTGCGCTGACACCACGTCAAACCGGAAATATTTTCAGGTCGAGGCATCTTTTCGAATGGGAAAGTTCGAGTGAACTCGTCGGTGAAACCCCTGTTTGGCTCGATTTTATATTTAACTCGGACAACATCATATCTCGATAGCACAATCGGATTCTGAAATGGCAGAAAGTCAATTCCGTTGTAGTTGATTATGTGTTTTAGACATCCTGGCAAGCTGTCGATCTTTTCATGTAGATTTAGGACTTGCATATCGCGCCCTTTCCACGTGTTCCAATTTAAAGTCCCACCCCGGTATTCAGAGTACTTTCGGGATACTTCTTGAAAGTTTTTAGCGTCAGGATTTATAATTTCGTGGTATTGTAGTGCAAAATTTAACTTGAAATGAAGTGCAATTGTAAAAACTTGGAATGGTTTCCATGAAGTTATTAAGCCCATTTTAATAGGACAAAGGATTTTCTGTTAACCTCAAAGGAAAATTACCCAAGTTCAAATAAGATTGGCACCTGTCAAGTTTAAACTGAATTTGTAATTACATGTGAAAATATTGCACAGTAGAATGATTGACTATTGATTGTAAAAACTCAATTTCCGGTTTTAGCATATTGCGATTTATCATGGGTTTTCAGAATGGGAATGTTACGTAATAATAGAACGGCAAATAAAACTGTTTTTATGGTTTCACAAAAAATATTGTTGTTATTTCAAACTGGAAATGTGCTGAATGTTTCTAAAAAATTAAACGTTGTACGTTCTGTATCTATTTTTCTTAATGCACCAAAGAATACTTGAAAATTTTTGTATGTTGTAGAAAATTACTGTATGTATTGGCGAATTAGAAAAAATTGAAGCAGCTTTTCTAAATCTATGTTTGATGAGGTTTCTTAAAGTTCGTTTTTCACATTGACTTTAGCGTTCAGTGATTCAGATTTCTAGAATTTCACCGCTGATTTTTTACCGTGCTACAATTGAAAGTCAAAAATGAAATGGTTGTGGTACGTAACTCGCAGTACTTATTGAAACTACCCTAGAATGATTTAAACTTTAATACGGTTACAATGACATTTTTAGCCATATTTAGTTTTGGCAATCGCACATGAAATGTGAATTGTATAGGGTGATTATTTTTTATGTCTGGATTAAGTGAATGTGTAAAACTGTGGGAAAACTTAGCTAATCTAGATGTTATATTTTGTAACAATCTATCCTAAAAATCTGTAAAAACCTGTTGATGTAACTCAACTTTTAGGATTTATATTTGTAAATTTGGAAACGTACTGAGAGAACAACTTAATAACAATTCAATAATGGTCAATGACGTTCTAGGTAGATCTACTTTAAATAAAATCTTTACAAAATCAAATTGAACACTCTGGAAACATAAGCAAATGCTTGTTTAAATGAATTTTTAGGAATACGAAGATTAATTTGGATAGTGTTCCCCAGTCCACATTTAGGTAAATGTAGTTAAATAGTTGGCAATAAATTACGCGAGATTATAGCAAATAACCGTATAGCTTTACCGTAAAAAACAACTGCCAATTCGGTCGAATGAGTTTTCTGGGTTGAACAGAGTTATATGCCAAGGGAGAGATTAGTAGGTACTCAATGTAAGGTTTTTAATGTTGGAATTTTGGCAGCAGAGAACTTATAGAGTTTAATCTAGATTTGTAATTACGTGGAAAAATATTCGAGATTTTAATTTAGATTTGTAATTACGTGGCAAAATATTCGAGAGTTTAATTTGATATACTATTGCGTGGCAAAATTTTTGAGAGTTTAATCTAGATTTTAAATTACTTTGCAAAATATTCAAGAGTTTAATTTGATTTGTTATTAAGTGGCAAAATTATCGAGAGTTTAATCTAGATTTGTTATTACGTGGCAAAAAATTCTGGAGTTTAATCTAGATTTCTAATTACCTGGCAAAATATTACACAGTAAAATAATCGACTATAGATAATTCAAGTATTGGAAATATTCAGTTGAAGATAATATCTAACACTATGTGTAGAAAAAATTGAAAATATGGACTGATGGTTTTTAATTGGTTCTAAACCAATATCCACAGATTTCTATCTGCTGATATAGCTTTTATTTTCTTCGAAAACAGAAGCAAGCAATTCTGGAACAAATTTATAATTATAATCATTATGATATTATTATTCATATATGTGGTAAGTTGGTTTACCTAATTTAAATAATTTTGACTTCGGAATTCCGGGCCAGAATTCCGAAATGACCATCTGTCCTGCTAAAAATCCAATTTAGATTTTGTTTTTGTTTTTATTATAACCTTGAGGCAAAACGTATCAATCCTGCACTTCTAGAAAATTGAAAAATGTGAGCTCTAATGTATTAAAACCACGAGAAAAGCCAAAGTATGACCATTTTTCTTTTTCGATTATTCTAGGAATACAAAAATAAATTTATGATAGTGTAGCCCTCTCTACATTTAAATAAAAGGAGTCAAGTAGTTTGGTATTGGCTTACTCGAATTTTTTTGCAAATTACGGTAACCCACACTTTAATCTAACTACAAAGGAAAGCAACTGCGGTCGAATGAGTTTTCAGCGTTGAACAGAGTTGCATGCCAAGCAGTGTTGACAATCAGCAAAACAGCGCTGTTTCGGAACATGCTGTTTTGCTATTTAAGCAGCTTATTTGCTTATCAAATCTCGCTGCTTAATTGTTTTTTATGCTTGTTTGGTGCTTCCGCCATATACCGCTTGTATATACGAAAACAGCAAAAAAAGCAAGCAGCAAACCAGCAATAAAGAAAAATTAGCAAAAAATCAACAATAATTTCCCAAAAAAGCGCTTTTTTGCCAACACTGATTCCAAGGGAGAGACTAGTAGGTACTCAATGTAAGGTTTTTAATGTTGGAATTTTGGCAGGAAACAACTTCTACATTTTTATCGAGATTTTTAATTAGGTGTCAAAATATTACTTAGGAAAATAATCGACTATTGATGGTAAAAGCTCATTTCCTGGTTTTAACAAATAAACTATAGTAATCATTTTATGGTGCTACGTAGTTCTTAAGAATATTTCCATCACCTATGTAAATTTGTAACCTACTACCTCAATTTTATACCCTACTCTTAACAATCAAAAAGAAAGTTCTTTGTAAACAAAACCGCATGAAGGCAGGAGCTCTACCGCGATCAACCACAACCAAATGTACCTTCGCTCAAAGCTTGTCCTTCGGTACGCAACCCTTCCTAAACGTTTTAACAACACGTTGGACGCCAGAAGTACTCTGGAGCAAGCATCTAACCCGAATATGGTACAAATAACAGCTTCTACTAGAAAAACGCAAGTGAATACATAAAGCACAGTTGGAAGATCTCCCTTTGACGTAATTACTGAGTACAGGCTCGATATTACAATGCCGGACGCTGCAACCTGTATAGCTGGTAATAGATGAAGTTGGCAAATCCTGTTAACAATAAACCGATTGTACCGGAGGTTACCGATGTTGTAAAACAACTGATTAAAGAAGAAGATTAAAGATTAGAGAAGCTTTACAATCAAATGACAGATCAAACAGCATTGCTGAGCTAAAACAACTTGATTAAACGAAGCAAAAATTAATGGCAATGGGAAGGCGCGAACCTATGCAGTAAGAAATGAAGGTGCGATGCTTTGCTCATACGACCTAAGACGGCGTTGTTGATTGCAATGGTAAAGCAACTCCACTACTAAAAGAGGTGGTGTACTGATATGCAGGACAGTATGGGTATACTGTGCGTTATTCCTGTTCCCTTCTCTTCAGCAGAGCTCTGCTGCTGTGATGTGTAAGTATGCTCAGCTCTGCTGTGATGTGTATGCTCAGCTCTGCTGTGATGTGTATGCTCTGCTGGTTGATGACGCGAACGCGAACATCTTACGAAGCTTTCTCGGTATAGAGTGTTACGAAAAAAGAACCATGATGATGTGATGGGTATACTCTTATGTGTATACTCAGCTGGTATACTGCGAACGCGAACATCTTACGGAGAGCTCCGATATAGAGTGTTACAAAGAGAGAAAAAAGAGATAAAAGAACGAATACAAGATGTTGTTTCACAACATAATAATGACAACATGTTGGCATTCTCGATACGATAAAAATATGAGCATTGAATTTTCCTCCATCTTTTTTCCCAGTTTCAATTGCTTTCTATAAAAAAAATTATGTGTATGCAAATATACTTCCAGAAGCATTTAATATTTCACTAACGTAAGTACACCTCATTGTATTTGAGCGTCTCATCAAGCCCCCAATGCATTCGACACAAACAATTATTTGTAAAAAACCAAGAGATACGGCAGGAACCATGAGAGCGTTTTCAACTGAATACGAGACGATCATTTGTTAGCCCAACACCACGGAACCATTCAGCAAACCTGGATGGTACAATCGCGGTTCGTGTTTGTGGATTGGCATTGACCCTTGAGCTTTCAAGACTTTATCGTATTGACACAAAACTATATTAATACCTCCACCCTCCATGTATCTTTTAGTTAATTATTGATTAAGCTAACTTAATTTCTAACGGATACCGTGAGCCTGGGAGATAGGGACTTTTTGTCAACTGATTAACTAAACTAAACAAAAAACAATCCAAATTTAAACAAACACCACAAAATTCAAGTCATCCACAATGATGATTGACAAGAAGCCTACCTCTGGTTTCCTATTAGATAATTGCCTATTTGATATAAGTAGTAACAGAAATACGTTGGAAGTCGTGAATGCGGATATTATGCCATGCCTGGTCACAAAGAAAAATTCAGAAGGTTAGATGCAATGGATGAAGATGATAATGATGATGGTAAGAAAATGTGTGTTTTTTTTGTCCGGTTGTATGATAAAATGATGATATGGCAAAAGCCCATACCTAGCCGTATTTCAGTTACACACACCTGCTCCACATAAAACTACTCGTGGTTGGACTCGGTGAAAGCAGGCGATCATGATCAACGCACGAGGGTGACCGAGTTCTTGCTATGCTTTGGTAGTTCCACCAGCTCACTTGTTGTATAAATGTATACGAATCGCTTCTACCTAAACTAATACGGACGTACCCAATACCCTCTTGCAGCTGCTGTCTTTGAGAAAAAGTATTGATTGTTTTCCCCTGCTCCAGAAAAACTATTGATTCTTTTTCTTGCTCCCCAAAAGCAGGCAAAAAAATGAGTATTATTGTAGTTTAAACTTTGAAAATTAAATATAGTCTCGTCGTCACCAAACCGCATATTAACTCCTGAGCGGAAAAGACAAGTGAGCTCATAAAAATTGAACTGACACAAATAAAAAACTTGCCAAAATAAATATTCTTGTCAGTCAGGCAAAATAATCTCTTTTCTTCCTGTGAATATCATGCGAGTTCTTAAATAAAGTTAACTGAATGCGCATGAAGTAGAGACAGTCAAAAGATAATTTTCATTTAATTTTCAATTAAAGCAGTTATTTGTGCAGCCCTTAATTGGTGAATTAACTAGAGTGTCTTGTTATAATGAGGAATGTAGGAGTTGAGATCCAACACGAAGTGACTTCAACCATAAAACGTGATTTTAAACCCGATTAATAATTAGGAAAAGTGGAGGATCCTCCATCCATCATCTTCCTCAATAACTGACATCCTTTTCACTCCGGTTAAAAAGTGGTGAGCTCATTTTTATGTGCATTTTCATCTGGATTTTGTTGCCTATGTCCATATACATAATTGATTGGGGGACTGATGATGATGATGATATTATTGTTATGTAGTTTGATTATCTTGCTATGTTTCAGGTTCTCTCAGGTTGTCAACACAAAGAAGTTGAGTAAAGTTGGATGTCAATCATCCTAATAGACACTCAACATTGAAGAATAATTCCTGAATCCAATAACCACTCCAAGTAACGGATCACAAGTCGTAAGTTATACATAAAATGAAAACCCCTCGCATGACATGCATTGGCATGGTAGATGCGGAAATGTTTTGCTACCAAGTATTCTCAGGTAGTTAACACGAAACTTGAGGATGGGGAATTTCCACCAAACTGATGGGACGCTCAACTGGACCCTGGAACAATATGTGGTAATTGGTTTTTCAAATACTCGCACGAAACAAATTTTCTGACCAGCTATTTCTGAGTAAAAAGACTCACGAGTTTTATGTCATAATTTTAATTCGTCAAGTTTTTTTAGATTGGAAATTTCTTGAAGTCGAATAGCTTCAAAACCGCTCCATAAATGTTTGTCACCCAAATATTAAAAACAAAGCATTTTTGACATGACTGCTGATGTTTCGTGCTTTTTTATATATTACAGATCCATCGACAAAATGCAGGATCACTACAAAGTACTGGGAGTCAACAGGAATGCAACACATGATGATATCAAGAAAGCGTACTGGAAACTGGCGTTGAAATACCATCCGGACAAAAACGGAGAAAATTCAACTGATATGATGAAATCTATAAATTTGGCTAAAAATGTAGTCGGAGATGAAGGAAAGCGAGTGGAATACGATAACTTGTTGAGATATGAAGAACAAAGTCAAAGAATCAGGGGGAATAAAAATACCTCTGAAATCCGTGATGATAATACAATTTTCTTAACTCCAGTGGAAGTAGTCGACACAGCTCTGGTAACATTTGGCCTTGTCCTGTTTGCAGCAACAGCTGCTGGATTAATCAACATGTTTTTGAAACCAAAGGCTGACAAGAAAGGCAAGGGAAAAAATTAAAATGATGCAATATCATATCAAGTTTTGATGAGTTGTAACTCGATGATTTGTTAAGAAATAAAGAAATGATCAACATTTAAAAATAGCTATTGATACATTTATTTCAGTATGTCGTAAATATAAGAAAGTATGGAAATGCAATTCATTTGCAGAGATCACATTACAATCACTTCGTTAAAATGATAGTTACGTGATTCCGTATCTGACCTTTGATTATTGCTCGTTAATAAAAAAAATAGCACAAAAGTTGGGAAAAAGAAACGTGAAACAGAGTTTTACTTTTCATTCTGACCCTTAACAAATTTCATTGCATTTAAAAACATACCCCAAAGGTTTCAACAGAACCGAAGTAAGAAATATTCTAAATTATTTTCATTGTCATCTCTTTTCTTGGAACAACATAAATAGATAAAGGTTCTTGTGACCACACTTTCATGTAAGCCATTCCATATTCATTTCTTAAGTGTTCAAATGATCCAGAAAAAAGGACGCTTGGTTAACTAAAAATATAAAAATTAGTTTGGGGTGTTGTGAGATTGACTGGAAATATTATGAATTTCATTGGACACGACATGCTCCTTTCTCAGAAACACCAGTATTTCTCCATTTAATCTCATTTTAAGGGCCCAGACAGACATTGCCATTTCCGACACTGGACTTTCTGTCAAAGCTTTTCGTTTGTGTTGTCTACTAAAATTGAAGCTAAACACGTTCAGCAAGGTCTTTTAAAAGACGCCACTCGTTTAACAGTTATCAGGGAATGAAAAGAAAGTGAACAACACTGAGCAAATTGCCTTTTTTATCAGCTCAAATGCAAGGTACATAGTATGTAGACGATATCAATTTTATTTTGGGAGAAGGAACGGAAATCGCGTATGATGCTCCATGTGATTTCCTTTTGTCAATCAATTAATGCATTTCTATCAGACTTATGCGTAGAGCTTCAATAAGTAGTCATAATTCTAGTAATAATAAAGTCCAAATGCCTGCCACTTTTTTATATATGATGGTGATGAGTGTTTTGATGTAAAACATATCCAAGATACTATAAAAATACAACAAGCTTTTGGGGCATATTTGACTTAAAATAATTGTAATAAAATTAGTTCACAATTGTGAAATATGAATATGAGTAATTGCCTATTCAGGAATTTGTTTGAGGTAGAATCAAAGAATTGAAACACAGGTTCAATTAATTTGTCAAATTATGATGTCAGGCATGAAAATACTTCATCATTTACATAATATGGAATTTGCAATGAATGAATGAGATGAAAATGAATCGACTCTGTCGTTGTGGAGTCGTTTCAGGATATATGACAAAGCAAATGAACAAAGAAACTGTTTTATATAGCTATTACACAAAGTTGCTCAACTCTCATTCCTCTCTTCTTGTTATCTGGTGCGAAGCAAAACAGGCTACGGACGTGACAAAGTAAGTATACATATATGTATGTACTCTGCTTCTCTTTTGCCTCCGAACCCATTTATGATCCTGTAAAATCCAAGCCAACTTGTTGCTCATAATGCACATTTCGTTTCTATTCCGCATTTCCGTGGAGTATTCTCCAGGAGTTCATTGCCGTGAGTTTACCCAGATATGCCGCAACTCACCATATAAAATGTCGTAAAAATTTATGTACACACATACAACATTCAGGATTTGCTTGCAGAGATGAAAATGAAAGAACATTTATAAGTCTTGAAATGTATGAAGAAAAACTCAGTCCAAAGTCTCAATTTCATGTTGTGCTCTCATGGCAGAAAACGAGTTCATGGACATAAAAAGGTTACATAAACCCCACAATCTCATTCAGCATATTTTTGACCAAACATAATATCCGAACTTGTCATTACCATCTACATCTTTACTTCACATCAAACTTGGCTGGATATTTTTTAGGTTCGAAAACATTACGTTTATGTATATACCATCCTCATCCACAACACCATCGCTGCACTAAACACAATATTAAAAGCAGAAATGGATTTTTTCACTAAATGGCTGACTTGCTCATATATATTGGAATAAATGAAAGTATATATGTGTTGCATATTATTATATCCCATCCTGGGATTTTTAGTCCTTTCGATATATCCTTTCCTGCTAGAAGAAGTCAACGATTTACCATGATTTCAGGGTATGTATACCTCATTCATTTTTCAATTCATATCACCACACAACACAAGTTGAAAGGAAAATAAGAACCCCTCACGGAGTGCGTGATATTTGTGCCCAAAAACATCTCATTTTTAGAGGAGCATTGGATACATGTATTTCAGTGAGACTCAAAAGTATGGATATGGACCTTCAACTATGTGTATTTGTTATGGTGCGGACTGACAAAGGTAATCTAGAAAGGAAATTCCTTTCCTCTTGCTCCCCTTTCTTGAGACCATATCCACTCCACACAAAAAATACTGGTGGGGTTCTCTCAGCCAAATCTGGTTTCCTTTTTGTATATTGAAACCTTCCAGAAGCAAAAGGAAGCTTGGATTGCCATCACCAAATCTTTTGTTTCTCTGTCAGCAAACAAGTTGTAATCTGTTTGGTTTGAAGGTATATAGTTGTGAATGTTGTGTTATTTGCTAAACTGTTTACTGTTTTTGGGTATTTTTGTGATAAATAAGTTTTTTCTAGTTCCTTCACCTTCATCCCAAAAAACCAAACGGAGGAGGAGGAAGCGAGGGTTAAAAAAGTCGGAGAATACCTTGGAGGAAAAGTTTGGAAACTCGGTGTCATTTTCAGTTAACAAAAAGAATCTAAGGGGGAATCGAGCTCGTAAAAACAAGAGCAAGGAAATTGTAGACTCTGCAATGGACGAAAACGTAATATATACGTTTTCAATATAATTTTTGAAATCTGATGAAAGCAAATAAAGAAATAATTATGTAACATGTTCATTTTTCTTGGGTTGTTTGCAGCCGTTGGATATTCTCTTGAAAAGTGTTTCAGTTGAAGAGTTCATTTACATCCTTCATTTTTCTCCTGAATGGAAAAATATGCTGATGCCGAAACGGACAGAGAAACTGCTTCCTTTGGTAATTAAAGATAAAAACGTATTATTGGAATGCTTTTTGAGTCGTGATTATTATGCATTCACGAACATTCACGAACAAGAAAACTTATTCTTGACATTTTTACGGTGTTTTTATAGGTGTTTTCTCTTCTCTTGAAGCTGAAGTATCTGCCACCAAAAGCCATCATTGATTGCCGTCTTGTCTCCAAACAGCTCAAAAATATAATTGATTTGCCAATTCGCGAGATGTCTTTTGATTCAATCGAAAAGTTTGAAGAGGAGTCATTTATATTTTCACTTGATGAAAAGGACAATTTCAAACTGTGTTTAAAAACTTGGTTCCGTCATAACTTTTGCACAGATTTCCTAAACTATTTGGCTATAAAACGCTCTGACAGAAGGATCGATTTCCCCTCAAATTACCTCCAATTATCTCTTCCGAGCAAGATTGGACTATACTTTCTAACGTCTGCTATTTCAAAATATAGTTATCAAATTATAAATCTGAACATAGATTTATCAACGGCGGATTTTCTCTACATTGAATTAATTTCAATATTGGCTGTAGTTCCAAACCTTAAAATCTTACAACTTCGTGGTAAAGTATGGATCAACCTTAACACCGTAAAAGAAATGGAACTGTCATTACCAAGACTTCCTCATCTGGAGTCAATGCTGCTGGTTCGGCTTTCTTTTGAGTATTTTGGAACCCCTGAAGCACACTCTGCAGAAAGGGTTCCTTTCACCTTTCCAATTATCCAGCACTATGGTTCTCAAATCATCACGTTTAGCTGTAATGGTCAGTTTTTGAATGAGATGAAGCCGGAGTTGCTAACTAATTTGCTGCCAAACCTGCGAAGGTTACTTGTTCGTGATATCAGTGGTTCAAACGAGGGAGAAAGAATCGGGGTGATCAACTGTAAGTTGGAACATTTGATGGTAGCTGATTACCGTTATACACATGTATGCAACATTTTCCAAGCTGCAAAAAAGTTTGAAGATACAATTAAAAACATTACGATGGTGTCTTCTTATGATAGTTATTCGTTTGTTCCATACATGAAACCATTTGAGGATAGAGTTCTTGGCAACTTAAAAAAATTAAAAGTAGGCTATACCTACTCGTGTGATTCAACGTTTTGGGAACATATTTCACATTGCTGTCCAAAATTAGAAGTTCTGTATTTCTTTTTTCAAGGGTATTTGTCACACTCAACAAAGAATAAACAATGTCAACTTTTAATAGAATTACAAAAGAAAGCGTTTGTCTTACTACCAACGCTGCGACGTCTTGGTTTTCAGTCCGAGAATAATCACAGTGGCATGTTCGTTCGTGGTGACAGCACAAGCATATTATATAGTTAGTAAAATACTAATCCAACGCTTCTGTCCTGAACTGAAGACACTATTTGTTTTTGTGAGAGGAGATTTCCAATTTGAAGATAAAATGTTAGGAATGCAAGCATTTGACTTGCTAAACATTTAGGTTTTGTCCAACAGCTACCAAAACACCTTTGAACATTCATAAAGATAAATAAATCCTCAGCTCGGATTTAATCACTGTTTATATAAAGAAATATGTATTACTGTCTGACAACAGGTCAGTTCGTCTGCGGGCCATTTTCGGCGTTTTAGTTTTCCTCGGAAACTTCTTGTACTTGAACGGAGTACTTCGACATTTAATTCGGATTACATATGAGCACTGGTGACAGTGCACTAAATTTGCATAAAACCTGTATTTTCAATGAAAATTTGTTTGTAAGCGGCTGTTGTAAGTCGCAACTTTTGTATACATTGTTAATGATGCCTCTATGAAATAATTTTATGTAATCAGCTTTAGTTTTGCACTATTCTTGGTTGAACAAGTGATTGCAAATAAGTAAAAAAAAGAGTTATAAGCTATTTTTACGTCTTACGTCAAATAAATTGTGAGATTGCAATTAGAAAATAGTTTTTGGAATAAAAAACTGGATGTTATAAATACACTACTCAATTTAAATTTGACAAATACTGAACATTTTATTCATGACACGATTTACACGCAAAAAGTTGAATGCATTATTGGGATCGTTTTCTCAAACGCAGGTCTCAGATTCTTATTGTATGTAAAACACAAAATATGTAATTAAATCAGTAATGTATAACACGAGAAGGTAGTTTACTTTATAATACGCAATATTGTTATCCTTAACAGTTTCAAACTGAGAAAAGAATTCTCAACTTTTCTGCAATTTTAATCTCGTCCTATATATAATCCCATTCTGCAGGAATCTGAGTTGTCGTTGTTACGTTGGAAATCAATGAATCTCGTCTAACCATAGCTTACGTACATAATTACCTGCAATTATTTTTGAACGGGTTCTCGAAAAATTCATGAGTAGAATCTAACATTGAATGAGGGATTTTAGCATAAAAACAGCATTCAATCACACTTGAAGTCTCTTTAGGCCTTTTTTGCTGAAGCTAACACAAATCCCCTTGTTGCGCAACACATACATCACATTCTCATTTCACGTCAGATTTGGTTTGATTTTTTTAGTTCATTACATTACACTCATGTTCCTACCATCATCGTCATCATCACTGGAAACAAACCGGAGTACATACTTAAATTTTTATTTCATGCTCTTGATCATAAATGTTCTAAGAACAGGAGCTATCAGCGTGCTATATACAGCGCTGCAACCTTTCGCAAAGCAGTTTCAAAATTAATTAAACACTGCATTTCCCCATTTATTTCATTTGCACAGAATTCCCAAAGAATGGCAAACCTTTTTCATCGCCTGAAGTATGTGATTTTTCATGTGTTCCTTGATGTAGATTAGGAAGTGCTTATCCATTTTTCCGAAAAAAATGTTACTATTTGTTTTTGCTTATGTAAACACACAAAATATGCAGATAATGTAAATATTCATCACTCATTCAATGCATGCGCGTCTACGTTTGCTCTGAAAATAGAATATACGGAAACGCTATTCCCAATAAAACGTCAGTTTACGTACAGGGAGCCCGATTTTTTCTCGTCAAGGAAAGCCGTTTCACATAAAAAGTCATCTGTTGGCCCACGCTTATCATCATCGTTGGACAAACGACAAAATGATTGCTTTTTGGATTACGTTCGTTACATAAGACACTCGCTCCATTTTTGCAAAACTCACTCAAGTGATTTAGGAGTACTGACGGGATCAATTTACAGTAGCATTGCATTTTATAGAAAAGTGGCAAAGAATTTTATTTTCACTTTCATTTCCCTCATTCATCACATCAGGATGGATAAAATTCTGCATCCGCTACTTATTGAACTAGTATTGACTTCATGTTTCACACTTCGCCCTATTTAAAGATTTGACGTAATTTCAATTTACTTTCACAGGTTGTTGAACGTTTTATTATTTAAATAAATTTGATTGGAAAGATTTTAAAAGTTTCCGAATGGTTTGCAAGTTTTAGTAGCTTAATTCATTTCCGCACTGCATATTCGGAAAAGCACTTGACTTTGTGTTCCCAACAAATCAAGACTAATAAATTCACGGCATTCGTTTGAGAGATTGCATGCACATTCTTGATACACCAAAGGATCCTTATAAATTTGAGCAGTATATTTTTCAAAATTACGTCATCAATTGTTGGTACCTAAACTTCAGCAATGCTGCAAACCCAACAAACGACCTTTTCAACAGAAGATCGAGGTTTGTAACACATTTAAATATTCAGCAATGCAACATTTATCGTCGTCAGTCAATACTGTTTCAGTTTACTCCAGAACATTTGAAGCTAAACTTGAGCTTTTACATTGGTGAACACCCTTTGTCCCAAAGAACACGACTAATCCCAAGGATACCTAAACATCGGAAGCCTGAAGAAGATAGCGTTCAAAGGAACTTGCATTAAATGCAAATCAAAAGTAAGGAGTTTATACAACTGGTGCATTAAAATATATTTCGTAGTGGAAGTATAGTGGTTCTTTCAAATTTACCAATGTAAAAACCAATCAAAAAGCTTTAAGTGCCAAATGTTCAGGCTCAGAGTTTTCAGATTTCACTGCGTTTCATGGGTATAAATGCTTACAATAGAAAGTTTCAAAACCCTTTAAAACTGTCTTTTTTATGATTATTTTAATTATGAATGAATAAATGAATAATCCATACACTAATAATTATAAACTTTATAATTTAATTTTCGTAACTACTTAGTTCTCTGATTACTGTAAAGAGATCAATGTTGCAGCATTTGTCATTAAGGAGAGAATAATTACTAGAGCTGTTCAAAAAATGTGGTAATAAAGGCCTAAATATGTATATAAATATGTGCCTAAAAACGCCAAAATATGCGGTCAAATATGTGGTTAAAATTTTCAAAAAATTGCTAAATATGTAATTTGAGGTTAAATATTTTGTACTTAAATATTTTCTTTCTTTCTTTAGCGGTGTTAAATTTCATTTATGCTTCAATTCACATAGTTTAATTATATTTAGAGCTGTTAGCAATGCATTTCAGACTTTAGAAACGACTTTTACTTGAATGTCAAAAATATTAGTGAAAAATACACGAAAAACGGTCATTTTTTTCAAAATGACGGCCAATTTGAAGAAAAAGGCAAAAATATGTTACTACATATGTGATATGTGCTAAAAACCCAAAATATGTGAAATATGTGGTAACAACATGGTTTCAAATGACTCCATTTAGCACCAAATGTTCACCCACAAAGTTTGGTTGATGCCAAAGAAAGCATAAGAAACATGTATTTATATGCTTTGGACAGGTCTAATAATTACAGCATGTTGGATTAAGATCATAAGAACAAATTTTCTACTGAGGTCGCCAAAACCAAAGCAAAAATTGTCTACGATTCTAATGGTTCGACGAAGTTTTTTAAGCAAAAACAAGTATGTTTGTTTAGTTACATTACAATGCTATTATTAATCTTTAAATAGCGGCGTTTGTCATTCATGTGGTCCTTCAAAAGGGTTTTGTGATTTTACTAGTCATGCATATCTCACACATATATTTGTCGGGTTTGTCGACCTTGTTGGCACTTCCAATTTGATGCATATATGTTATGTGGAACGGCATGACGATGATGATATAAATAATCATAAATACGTAATGATAGTTCTTCCACCAAATTGGTCACTGTTGTCAGTACCGAAAGATATAAATAACGCTTCTAGTACTTACACTTGCATACTAAGATTGCATCTGCAGGTAAGCCAAGTAGGAAAAGTATATGTCATAATTTATAATCATGCTCAGCTGATTTGCTGCGTAATCAGGCTTCTCACATGTACCGGGCTCAGCAACACTATTTTACTGACGCATTGCCAAATCAATTTGTTTAGCCACTGAAACTTTAATATAAGGAAAACTTTGGCATAATCATGACGAGCGTGATCGTCAGTCATGCAAATTTTACCGGATTGTAAATAATAAGAATGACGCAGTTGCACGTGTCTGACGTGTTTTCATTGATGATATTCTGCTTCAGTTATGCAACCTTGATGAATACAGATACAGTCATTCGTCACTATATACAAACAAAACAATTCAACTCCTTTTATCTGTCTCATTGTAATATCAATTTTCATTCCAACCATGACTAATCTTACATTCACGGCCATACATAATATGTAGCTTATCAAGCCTGGATTGTATATGTATATACATATAAAATCCAGGCTTGATAAGCTCAATTTTTATAAACGCTGCTTTATATACCCAACTGATTTCCTTAAGTCTTTCTTCAAACGTTTTGTGTCATCATTTGCGTTTTTGTCTCCATTGTAAAATTGACAACGTTCGTATTTCTCCACAATTGTTCATATTTCTCCATAAAGTTTGTTTGTAGATCAGGTATATATTCCATTTGAAAAGGCGAAAACCCCTTTCTTCACCCAATTATTGTATTTAGACCGCTAACTTTTATTTCTCGTTTCAGATATCCTCTAACACAATGCAAGATCATTATAAAGTATTAGGAGTAAGCAGAAATGCGACACCTGAAGAAATCAAGAGTGCCTACAGAAAACTTGCTTTGAAATACCATCCGGACAAAACGGGAAATGATTCAACTGAACTCATGAAATCTATTAATTTGGCCAAAGCCATATTAGAAGACGCGGACAACCGAAAAGTATACGATAACTTGTTGAAAACTAAAGAATCAAAAGAACAAAAGCCTGCAAATTCCGGACAAGGTCAGAGCGGCAATCCTGACACTAATGGCAATCGAAAACGAAAGTACGGTGAAAGTACTTCACAACGCTCCAAAGACACTTCTAAAGACAGTGACACATTCTCATCTCCAATGAATGTAATTACCCCAATTACAATCGTATTTGGTCTTCTGCTGTTTGCAATGTCAGCTGCTGGAGTCGCCTACTTAGTTTCAAATAGCAAGTCGGAAGAGAAAGAAGAAAGCAAGAAAAAGAAACCCAAATAATGTTATTAGTTCACAATGGTGTTTTGACTATTGATCAAAGAGTACTCGATTTAATTGTGTATGATTTGTTAAAAATAAATATATTATCCAGGTCTGGTTAATTAAAATGTTAATCGATTCCCAGTTTCGTTACAGTTATTTGCTTACAGGAAAAATATAATGGAATTTTTGCCATGTTTCCTATGATATCAGCGTATATTTTAACTGCAAACAACATAAGAAATGTGAATCTTTTATTAAATATTTTGGAGTTATTAATGTAAACTGTGCGTCGTAAGGCACAACGCATAATCAATCGACTGCATTACGTCTTTAGGCGAACTCAAATGCGAGTTAAACTTGTACCAAATTCGGTATTACACATACATTGCACTCCGTAATGTACATTATCTATACTTATCTTCGAATTGGGTAGAATGAATGTACTCAGAATCGAATACATTTTGTCAGACTTCAAAACGTATTCCATTCCAGTTTCTGGAATTACTAAAGAAATATGTATGAGCTGAATTGACTGCAAGAACTACATCGCAATCGCACTGTGCTGGTTAGCCAATTAATCATCCAATAAGTCATTTTGCATCATCTAACAATGATTTTGATACCTCAAAAATTGTTCATTGAATTGGAAAGAGTTTTGGGGTTAAAACTCGTATCTTTTTATTGAAATTGCAGTCTAACCATATTTTGGCCGAAAACTTTAGTTGTTTTTTTGTCTAAGGCCTAATTAAACAAAGCATATACATGACCTTGTTTACTACGTAAAGCCAAGTCGTCGTAATGAAATAAAGAAAGCAAATACATACAAAATAACAAACTTACAAACCAACTAAAAAACAAAATACATATGCACAATCTGGCTGAAAAAACAGCGTGTCTATTTTTCTTAAAATTTGGAACACGACAGAATACAAGAAATATTGTTACACGCCATGTCTGGTTTCAGAGTGTTTACTTTTGGTTACTTAATATCTAATATGGAAACGTTGTACTGTTACGCCATCATTTAACCGTAGCCCTTTACGTCATTTAGCTGGACTAACCACTATTCCAAACCTTTGAAGCAAAAAAGTACTAGGCAATCGAGATGAGTTTAATGTTCCTGTTTTTTAAAACCTTCCATATATTATACAGACCTTATATAACCTTGTTCAATTATCGTTGAGTAAGCAGATTTATATTCCTTTGGTCAATATCAGAGTGCGCCCCCGTCCAGTGGATAGTTAAAATTTCCACCATGGACGAAATGGAAATTTCTACTTTTCGTACAGTGGAAAATAGAAAAAGGGCGCACTCTGGTCAATATTAATTTTGAAAAACCAGGAAGTGTTTACATTAGCCAATGATCAATATTTACTGTAAAAACCAGGAACAAATTTCCTGTATTCAACGATTTAAACCACCTGGAATCCTATTTTGCTTATTACTACACCCGTTGAGTTTTACCAGCAAGCAACGTGAGCTGAAATTTTAAGATTGTAGACCATTCAAAATCAAGTCCTTCGTCCATCAAAATCTACATTTGTGCAAGGATAACTGAAGGCTCCACCAATTTCTTGTTTCTGTTTCGTCATCTCTTTAAAATTGTAGACTTTTCAAAATCAAATCAATACATCGTCTAAAATCAACGTTTGTTTAAATAAAACTGCAGGCTCCACTAATTTCATGTTTTTGTCTAGTGGGCTCTTCTAACCTCAATATTATTACGTTATGTTTAACCTTCTAAAGCAGATGTGAACATAATCCTTCAATTTCTGACAAGTCCTTGCATAAAAGCTCTTAATTAGGAGCTGATCGTACAAAAAAATGTGTGTGAGTTCACCATTTAAAAAGTATAGTCTAGACGGACACAATTATTACATCTAATATCAAAATTGGTATTATTAAAGTTTGCCGTTTTCAAATGTCTTTTTTATAAAAATTAAATAAAATTCTTTACTAGCTTAGAAACTTTTTATTTTAGTCTTAAACATTTATTAAAACATTTTTCTAAATGCTTCAAAAAGTAGGTTTCCGTAAGCTGTTAATTTTAAGTTCAGAAGTTTCTGGCAGAACCACAGGAATTCCTTTCTTATTAGAAGGGAAAAGATTTTGGGTAAATAGGAGAGTCCTAATATACAGCGGTATAGCTGGTGCGACGTTTGGACTAATGCAACTGCTTCATCTTAAAACATCTTGGTCAGCAACTGAAGATGGTTCAGGACTAATGAGCCTCCATTTCACATTCTGAGCATTCTTCTCAACAATGTTCGTCTACACTTCGTATTACTCCTACACAATGTATAGATCCGGAAATAAATTTGCTGAGCTAATAAATGCTGCATGCATTTTTGAAGAAGAAAACAAAGCAGAACTACAACAAACTCTTCACGATCCTGCAGTCAAAAGGCGGGTGATTTTAGCAAAAACTGTGGAATTCCTCTGCCGAGTAGTTGCTAATAATTTTACACCTAATATTATGGCGATCGCTGCAGTCCTGCTACCATCACAACCAATCAATTTCCTGTTGCTGTTTCCAGGAAAATATCTTATGTATCTACGTCTTGAAATACATGAATAGCTCGGGATACTTTGACAACGGAGCATTTCGGGTAATCGGAAGTATAACTACATTCCTGATCAACCAACGTATCTGGGTGTTCTTCAATAAGTATCCAGCGCTTGTCATAAATCAAGTGGTAATTTCAGCTGTGACTTTGGCATCCTATTTATCAAATTTGAAAAGGTATGTATTGAAAAAAATAGTAACGCAATTTAACTTCGAGCAATTTAAATAATGTTTTAATTGTTTTCTCAAAGGAAACTGGAAGAGCTACAAATGCCTAAGAACGGAAGAAAAAGAATCGGAAAACTTGCAATTGTAGACGCCGCAGCCAATTACAAACAGATAAAATTATTGATGGAAGTCTTCAATCAATCGCATTCTGGAATTTTGGTCGCATTTCTAGTGGGATTGGAGACTTTCATGCTGCTCTCAGCCTTGCGTGTTATAACACACGCGGGTGGTTTGACAGATCCAAAATTATTGTGGGTCAATCTATTATTCTGCCAAGTGGTGTCAAACGGAGCTCTAGTCATTCTTTCATCTTTGGCAATTGCAGAAATGTACACCAATGGTCTTGCGATATTCAGAAGATCATGCAAAGACGAAACTCAACGTTCCCACTTAGAAAGAGGTATGATGTGATTTGCACACGCAGAATCGTAAAGTCTTTGTCAGCAATTAAAATTAACTTTGGAAGTACCAACTTTGTTGAGAAAATGACGCCGTTGATATTTTTAGAATTTTTAGTACAGCGAACATTTGACGGTATCATTGTGTGCAAAAGGTAAGTCGTAATCAGTAGCGGAATGAACCATCAAAATTAATAAGTTGCTTTGATAGTTCATTATGCTATCTATTAATGATATATGTACTACATATTGGAAATATTATAGTACACATCATTTAGTAAAATGTAATGTTATTTTATTAGTGTTTCATTATATTTAAGTTATAATATTAATATGTAATATGAACGAATGTTGAATGTGAATGAAAGGTTAGCAGGCTTCTATCCTTTCCACATTAAATCCTAACTTGGAAAGACTTTTGTAGATTTTGTCCCTTTTCGTTGGTGGACTCACATTTTGTTCCAGCGTTACATCACAAGGGGAAGGGGGTCTAAATAAGAGCCGATTTTTGCGTTAAGTTTGATGTGGACGGCCCCATAAATGTCCAGAGTGCTAATGAGTTTTTACGTGATAGTGTAATTCATGTATATTGTAAGAAGCGAGCCTCTGAGAGTTTTTATGTATAAGAAAGGAAAGACAAAAGTTTAATGACTCGGACTGGTATCGAACCCAGTACCTCAGGGTTAGGCCCCCTGCACTCTACCACTTGAGCTACCGAGACTCTTAGAGAACAACAGGCTTTTTTACTTCTACTGATCTATTACTCTCACAATATCAAGTCATATCTTCTCATGTAGTAGGGGAAAATATCATGTTCATGTCATGTATCATGTGAGATACTTATGCGCTCGCATGAGAAGACTTTTTTTTTGTCCAGTTTTTCGATTTTAGGCAAAAGTATCACTTTTTGCATATTGGCACAACGAAGTCTTGTTTTTGGCAAGATGGGCACCAATCCTTCAGCAATTAAACATTAAATTCCTCAACGCTGTCTAACTAAAGTATTTTATTGTAAGACTATGTTTCACAAATAGGTATATCTACTAGTTTTTCGAATATAGCGTCTCTAAGTTTATTGTAAAGTTGTCAGCATATTAAAATCAATTAACCTTAATTATGTATTTTGGCCTCATTTGAACCTATTATTAAATATAATCTGATGCTGAGTTAGCTTTTCATTTTCAAATAAAACCGGCTGACCTGTCCTTTTCATGTCAGCTACAATTGTATACGACCTATATTTTATATTGGAAAATTATTGAGCGATTTATGCTAGATAATCTAACAAGGAAATTGAAAATTAAATTATAATGACTGGTAGTTCTGCTTACTTGTAGTGTTATACCGTTTTCATGTAGTTTACAAAATAAATATTACGTATGTCATGAAACTAGTAGCAGTAGTAGCTCATAAATAGCTAAATGCTCAAAAATACCCACGCGTTATTGATTGAACTCATTTGAAACACACGAGAATGTAAATTAAAGTTGAATTCATTTCCGTACTTAGTAGTCTTTGGAAAGCTATATAGTTGTACTGAATTTATTTTCTGACCTGTTGTATCTTCTTTATCTTTATATTAAATATCTTGTTTACCTGAAATGTTTAGTTGAAAGTTAGTTTATATATAAAGAAGTTAGCTCTGTTAGTTCAAAACACAAAGTAAACAAAAACTGAAAGCTCGTCTATTTGCTGACATTTAGAAGTTGTTTAATCGTAACTCCAAAATAAATTTAACACGAATATAATCCACAAAAAAAATCAGCCAAATAATGCACAAAGTTACTTTAATGGTACTTCGGCTACACATCTACGTAACTTTTATTTTCAACTTGGTTCCTCTCATTTGGAAACCTACGGATAGAAATCAGGGAGCTTTTAAAGTAAGCAAAGATCCGCCTAGGCTTCTAAAAGTCAGGGTGACAAGAACCCTGTTCACCATTACATGCTGCATGGCAATACTTCGTTTCCTGTACGTCACATTCGTGAAGCAAGAATCCCTATTCTATTTGGTGGCTAACACGAGTTTTGTGAGCATAAACTACACAGCCATATTTTTTTTAAACGGAGCAAACACCTCAGCGCTTGAACTTTGCTGTGCCACACATATTCTATTAGATCCACGTGCTTGCCCGAAACGTTATCTTGACAATCAATCTAAACGTTTAGCATTGTTGTCAGAAATAGGGTTCGCCATTTTTACTACCGCAATTCTGTTTTCCCTTCCGTTTTTAGGCATCGTAACATTTAGTTTACCGTGTCATCAATTTTCCTCTGACGTGCTACGACATATTTTTCCTACCTCTTGCTCCAGTGTTTTCTTTCAGTCCATATCGTTCTTGGTTGAAAACGCTCTCATGATTCCTACCGTCGCTCTTGGTAGTTTTCAAGCAATAGTGTTACTCGAATGCATTAAAAACTTGACTCGACGGATGAAAATCATGAGGTATAGACACAATTTACTTATTTGCACATGTTCACTTTTTTAAAGCGATCTATTTTTCTTTTAGGGGACAAATTAAACTGGAGAGAATCGCGACGAACAATTTCATGCTCTTACTTTTATCATATCGAGAATGCCAACACTTTGTCAAAATTGTCAACAGCATTTTCCAACATTCCTTTTTGCCCGGCGTACAAGCTGGAGCGTCAGGCATGATCGTATCAACATTATACTCGGTTATTATGTCAAATGGATCCCTTCCTGCTTGGCTGTATGTACTCATGTGTATTATGCTGGTGGAGACTTGTATTTTCAGTATATCAATGCTGGATGTTTGTTCCAAATTTTTGTTAAGGTCAAAAGGAATTGTAAAGGGCTTAAATAAGCTGGCGTATCAAAGAACCGGCATCGAGCGTAGATACATTAGATCGTTAAAGCCACTTCGAATACACATGGGCCCATTTCATGTTGACCGTATGAGAGCCCCAGCTTTAATGAGATTTTGTATACAGAGAACTTTCTTTTTCATTGTTAAAAGTAAAGCTTCGTAGAGAAAGGTTACATAATTATCCATGTCAGATAACAGTGTGAAAGAAATATGGTAGAAACAAAAATGCAGAACAGAATAATTGTCGAAACCTAAAGGCAAATATCTTTATTTTTGGATGTTATAAGAAAAAATAGTAGGTAACTTCATAGAACGTTTATGGTCAAGTTGCCAATATAATAAAATCAAATTAATTAAATATGAGCCATTTACGCCTATTGTGAGGCTTAATCTTATACTAAACTGGCGTTTTATGTTCAAACTAAACAGAAGGATCTGCCCTTTTTATGTCATCCACCATTGTGAATTGTGATCAATTTTTAATCTTTGGAAATAAGCAGACGAATTTCACTGTAAGACCAATCATTAAATCAGAGTTTTTATTATATTGACATGCAACTTTGCTAATTGTAGCGGGTAACCATATATTAAATAATTTAAACATAATACGTATTATTTCTACAATAAAGTATTAATACTATGGAGCTTGTAAGGAACCTCTGTAGGAATCCAGTATTCTTACATGTTTCCACTAGAAAGTGAAAATGTGAATTAAGCGATATTTGAATCTAATATTCATCCGTAAAATGTATTCAGAGTTTACCATCGAACTCTAACCTCGTTTTCTCAACAGTATATAAAGCATTAATTTTGTGATTAATTACGAACTTGAAACATATGCTCGCAAGTTATCGATTGAGTTCATCTAAAAATTGGCGAAACTTGAATGAAATGTGAATTCGTTACCGGACATAATTCCTAAAAAATGACTTGATACAGACTAACTTTGTTAAAAAACTGAAGCTGCTTATGGATTTTGAATGTTTAATACGATGATTGCATGGCGGTATTATTGTGTGCAAAAGGAAAGTAGTGACCCTGAGCGTTGGCTGAACAAAACTAAATCAGTTGTATTGGATTTTTCTTAGGGTATAGTTTATATATATTAATTCTATAGAGATTAATTTTTAAGTGACATTTGTATTTGTGAATGTTGTTTGTATAACAGCAATGTTTATTACTTAAGTAAGTTTGTGAGGTACAGATACACAGATGCATGCAATTTAAAATTGGACTGCGTCAATTAGAATTCTCCTGACTCGCAAATGTCTTTTAAAAATTTAATTTAATCAAAATTACAATTCTCCCATGCATTTAGCACTACAAAAAAAAGCTCTCGCTAATTTGTGAGTCCATATTTTGTAGTAAGGCTATAGCAAATAAGTTAACAGAACGTCTACAGAAATACAAATAATATTCAAATATAGTTTCAAAGAAAATAATGAGTTGAAATGTCGCCCCTTTTTCAACAGACAGATTTTGACATTTCGTGTCATCAGATATTGAAAATATGACAGATAAATACGAAATCATTACTTCCTTGAAGCCTCGACATTTTTCAGCCTTCATTCAATAAGTGGTTTGATTGCGCCAGAGAAATAAAATTGCGGAAACCAAAAACAACTTACTGATACATTAGGTTAAAGTATCCAAACTAGTATATCGTATACAATGAACATTTCCTTTACATTCACAATGAACATTCACGTTTAGATGTTTAGATGATGAAGTTATTATTTGCTCCCCCGTATTTTTCGATCACTTTGTCAGTTTACTTCAAAGTTAATTTTCTGCAAAGTATAATACAGTAATTTGTTATCTACTTATTGAGTATTACAACTTTCTGTCAAAGCAGTTATCAATTATATGACTGCTTGTGTCTCAAATAGTCTACTAGTTGAGTAAATATAATTTATCTGAAATAAAGGAAATTATGAAAGTCTAATTGTAAAACCAAACAAAACCGGATGAGCTGTCATTTTTATGTCAACTACAAAGCTACATTCCAAAATAGAAAAAAATATATTATGTTCGAGTAATTACCACAAATTCTGCTAGCTAAACAAATCATAAAATTGGAAACCGTAATATATTGTTGGGCCACTTTGATAATTAGTCCTTCATAGAACTAATCTACGAGTGTCCAAAAAATAGAGCATTAAAGAAACCTTTAGAAAGAAATTTCGTGAAATATCCACAAAAGGCAAATTTAAGGCATTCTATAGTTTTGAATGAAATGTTTATCAGTATGCTCGGTTCTGTTATCATCAAAGAACTATAACTTTGTTACTCAACAGTGAAGTTAATTTCGCGAATAATCAAGTGTCCAAAAATAGTTATTAGTTTTGTTTGCTAAGAACCTTTTTCATGCCTTCTGTAATTTCATTAATAATATATTTCCTCGTCCCTTTCCTAAAAATATTTGTTTAGTTTAAATTTTGTTTTAAGAAAATCTAGTGCTCAATTTTTCCTCTGCTTTTTAATACATTCGGAAGTTCCTTAATCAAAACCTGGTAGAAAACTTGACACAAAAAAACGCATGATGCACGCAGTTACTTTAAAAGTTCTTCGACTACACATCTACGTTCTTTATATATTGAACTTAGTTCCTCACATTTGGACAAGCAATAAAAGCAGAAACGGAGCTTTTAAAGTGACCACAGATCCAGAAAAACAATCGAAAATCAGGATATGGAGAACGATTTTCGTTATTACAGCACACATGGCAGTACTTCGTTTCCTTTTTATTACATTCGTGAAGCACGAGCCCCTCTTCTATTTAGTGGCGAACACTAGTTTTGTGTGCATAAACGTCGCTTCTATATTTTATTTATGTGGAGCATGCACCTCAACTCTTGACTTTTGTTGTGTTACTCACATTTTGCTAGCCCAAAACAGTTGTTCCAAAAATACCAATGACTTAAAAGCTACAAAGTCAGCATTGGTATCAGAACTTGCCCTGGGGTTTCTTTCGATTGTAATCCTGTTTTCTATTCCGTGTTTAAGCCTCGTCACATTTACTTTACCTTGTCATCAATTTTCCTCGGATGTGCTGCGACATATCTTTCCTTCCTCCTGCTTTAACGTTCTCTTTCAGTTCATATCGTTTATAGTTGAAAATGCGCTAATGGTTCCTGCAACTGCTCTTGGTTGTTCTCAAGCAATTGTTTGTGCAGAATCCATTAAGTATTTGACGAGAAGATTAAAAATCATGAGGTAAGTTAGTACATTATTATTATTTATTTTTTGCTCATTCCGTTTCATATATTTGCGGTGTATTTTTAAAGGAACCAAATTGAACTAATGAAAAAGACCAAAATCAACTGCATGCGCCTTTTTCTATCATATCGGGAATGCCAACATTTTATCATCTCCGTCAACAGCATCTGCCAACTTTACTTTTTACCAGGCCTCCAGGCCGGAGCGGGGGGCACTATAATATCTACGTTGTATACAACTATTATGTCAAAAGGAGAGCTTCCTACTTGGCTTTTTGTACTGACTTGTATTTTACTTGTGGAGACTTCTATTTTCACTACAGCAATGTTGGATGTCTGCTCCAAAGTTTTGTTACAGTCAAAAGGATTGTTAAACTGTTTAGATAAGGTTGCGTACCAACGAACAAGCTTTGAACGAAGGTACATAAGATCGCTAGCCCCTCTTCGAATCTACATGGGTCCGTTTCATGTTGTGGATCGTGGAAGAGCTCCAGCGTTGATAAGATTTTGTATTCAAAGAACCATCTTTTTTATTGTTAAGAGTAGGGTGTAGAATTAAAGAGGCAGGTTAAGAAACAGTGGTTAATGAAACGTAGATTATATAACAGCGAAAAATGTAATGTTGCATAAATTAAAAATTCAGCTTGGTGTCGAAGAAACTTGTCAATTCCGAACATCGTTTTCAATTAAATCTTAAACATTGAAACAAAAACGTAATCCTTTTCATGACATTCTGTGTCATATACATATATACATAATATATACCTGCAAGTTTTGTAAATACAGTGTATCTATAATTAAGCAAATAATGGAAGCCTAATGATAAAACAAGAAAAAGCTGTCAGTTTCATGTCATCGAAAATTGTGAATTATTTGCTATGCATATTTTTTTGAGTCCAATAAAACCAGCGGTCACTTTATTTGATTGTACAGTTTTCATGTAAATGCTTCAATATATTATTTAAGCCGTACATATTACTATTGAAAATGTACAAAATGTTGGCTTTTATAAGAAACCCATGAAAGTATAGAATAATCCTAGAAAATTTCCACGCAGTGGAATTGGGAGTTGTATTAGTTTTTAATGTGGCATTTTACCGTAGGACAAGTATAAACTACCAACATAATAATATAAATCAGTCTTATGTCTAAATAAAAAATGAACCTCATGAAACATATGGACCTTTTAATTCAAGTTTGTAGCCATTTATTGGACAATGTCACTTGAGCTTTTAAAGTTTAAAAGTTCATAGAATCGTTAACCAGATAGTCTGAATACAACTGACTTAGACTTCATATGATCAAACGGTACTAGGTTTCTAATGGATGATCGACAAACGACATGAGGCAGTCATTAGTTAGCCACTCAGAGATTGGGACCTTATTTTAAACAAGAAACAGAGCTTTGTTGATTTTATGTCGAATTCCCAATTATTTTGCCTATATTGGAAGCCTTGCAATTTATAAAATTTTATAACCGTTTACACAAAACTTTCTTTAAAAAGTGATAAAATTGAGCTAATTTGGTAAAATGGATAAAATCTATACTTATCTATCTCCCAAACCTGAAGAGGCCACCAAGAGTACCAAGTAAAGGTGGGAAGAAAATTTGCAAATAATTTCCGATTCTACTATAACGTATGTTCTGTGTTTGTTATCATACTTCAACATTGTATTTCAAAAGTAAAATAATTATTTATAGGAATAGCTAAAATGCTCGAAAATGTATACATTTAATTATCAATTGATTTCATCTCAAAATCAAGGAAGCTTAGACTAAATGCGACTTCATTTCCCGGCTAAGTTGTATTTTTCATGCTATTGTTATATGAATTTGTTTCTTGGGCTGCTTCATAAAATATCTTGGAATTGCCTACTGGTAACAAATGCTTGGTTTAAACTTAGTTGGCACAAAATCAAGTGTTGATTTGTTTCATGCAGTTTATTAAACTCAAAAAATTGTAAATCGAAATACAACGTCATATATGACACAAATGCAAAAAGTCTAAGAAACCAAATAATCCAGAAGGTTACTTTATTAAGCCAACTAAGTTCCTTGAATCTGGACAACTACTGATTTGTTTCATATATTACATTACTTGTTTATTCTATCCTTATCCGTGTTTTTCAACAGGCGTAATGATAGTTTTCTAAACAGTTTATCCATACATGAACTCAATAAGTGCTGAGTAGCCTTTTTCATGTCATCTGCTGTTGTAAAAAAATATGAATCGTCATAATAGATTTCATGGCCTTTTGAAGCTACATTTAAATAAGTCGCATTTAAAAAACTAATTTAGTAGAAAGCTTGTCACGTATGCGAAGCAGTGTTAGTTCAGCTAAACAGAAAACTAGGGTTCAGTTTTTCTTTCTATTTTTCAATATATTCAACAATTAGTTAACGATTTAAGTAAACCATGCACAAATTTACTTTGTGCGTACTTCGGCTACATGCTTATTTGATTTATTTTTTCAACTTATCCCTTCTCATCTGGACCTACTGCTGGTAACAACCTTGGAGTTTTTAAAGTTTGCATGGATCCGAAAACCCTTTGGAAAATCAGGGTTTGGAGAACTCTGTAAGTCATTACAAACTTTATGGCAATACTCCGTTTCTTTTATGTCACGTTTGTGAAACACGAACCTCTTTTTTATTTGGTGGCTAACACGACCTTTGTGTTTTTGAACTTTGCTGCGATTTCGTATTTAATCGCAGTTCACAAATCAACGATTGAATTTTGCTGTGCATTTCACATGGTTACCTCAAACCCTTCGCCAATAGACCAAGGTCCCTTAAAGTCCAAAAAATTAACATTGTTATCAGAACTTGCGTTGAGTTGTCTCACAATTGCAGTCCTGTTTTCCGTTTCTTGTCTGACCCTCGTAACCTTTTTTCTCCCGTGTCATCAATTTTCTTCTGGAATGCTACAATTTATATTTCCTTCATCTTGCTCAAACGTTTTCTTTCAGTTCATATCGTATTTAATTGAAAACGCACTCATAGTTCCTGCCGTATCACTTGGTTTTTTACAAGCAATTCTTTGTGCCGAATGCATTGAGGATTTGACAAGACGCTTAAAAACAATGAGGTATGCTTAGTGACGTATTAAGTGTTTCTGAAAGTACATTTTGATACACATATTTCTTTTTGCAGGAAGCAGTTGAAAGTTGGGAGAATGATGGAGGAAAGTCCTATGCGCATATTTTTGTCTTATCGACAGTGCCAACATTTCGTCATAATCCTCAACCGCATTTGCCCACTTCAGTTTTTACCAGTTATGCAAGTTACGGCCTCTGGCATTTGAATGTCTGGCTTGTACTCCGTTATCATGTCAAAGGGAGATCTTCCAGCGGGGCTTTATGTATTCACGTGTATTTTTCTAGTGGAGGCGACTATTTTTAGCATACTTGCTTTAGACTTTAGCTCCAGAATTTTATTGGTTTCGAAAGGATTGTTAAAACGTTTGGTAAAGCTTGCGTACCGAAGGAATAGCTTTGAGCGGAAATATGTTAGGTCGTTAGTGCCCCTACGGATTTATATAGGTCCATTTCACGTTGTTGATCGCGGGAGAGCTCCAGCGTTTATACGGTTTTGTCTACAAAGAACTTTCTTTTTGATTGTTAAGAGTAGGGTGAAGAATTGAAAAGACCAATATGTAGGAGTGAGCTTCACTGTATGGGTTTGCGAAACGTAGCTTATAATAAAATATCAGAGGTTGTATAAACTGAAAATCCAGCTTTGTACCGAAGAAATTTGTCAATTCCGATCATCGTTTGGTTAAAATGGGATATCCGAAACCAATATTGGCATCAACTGAGTATTTCAAAATGCATTGTGTTGGCTCGAAGAAGTTTATTTTCCTACAAGGTAAAATCAGCTTTTATGGTATTAACGCGTTGAAATTTTCAACATTAAAACAAAAAAACGAAATCTATTTTATGATATTTTGTGTTATATACATACATAATATATTCCATCAAGTTTTGTAAATATAGTGTCTCTCTAATTAAGTAAATCATGGAAGCTAATGTCAAGCTGTCCTTTGCTTGACATCGAAAATTGTGAATCATGCCGTATACATATCGTTTTTGACAATTAATTTGCAAACTATGCTACTTAAGCTAATCATGTAATCATAAAGTCCAATAAATTAAGCGTCCACTTTGTTTGATTGTACAGTTTTCACGAAAATACTTTACTATACCATTTAAGCCGTACATACTACTTATGTTTCCAAAACATTGGAGTTTATAAGAAATCTATGGAAGTATAGAACAATCCTAAAACATTTCCACAGAGTGGAAATTGGAGTGATATTAGTTTTAAATGTGATATAGGACAAATATAAACTATTCAATCGACTTCTTTTTCCCCATCCTTCAAAATAGATATACAACATACTTTGCAATAGAATTTTCTATGGAGTACATTTCCATCATCGAGTCACAATATTCCATCATTTGGAAGAGCAGTGCTGCTGACATTTTTAATATTAGATTAGTCCTAAAAGGGCATTAAGTTTATAACACAGAAGCGTTTACTGATTTAACGAACGAGAACTAATTTAAACAATAAAATGTAACACTGTGTAACATACTAAAATTACAATATTGCGTCAATTTATAAATATTGTGTCAATTTATAAATATTGTGTCAATTTATAAATATTGTAAAAATATTTGAGGGTTATAACGCAAAAACAAAATTTTGTTTTGTCATTCCTTTTTCATGTCATACCCAAATGGAATGACAAAATATAAAAAGATATTTGTTTCTTCACGTTATGTTAGTTTGATGACGCTGTTGAAAACTAAAATCGGTTTGGTAGAAGTACTGTGACTTTACATTTTCATTAGCTCTAATCATTTTGGGTAGATCAAGTAAACAGGACAGCCAAAATATGTTTTTGTTTTCAATGTCTACAGTTACTTTCGAATTTCTGTTCACCCTATTCTAAAAATGATGTCACTTCAAAATTTTATTTCTAAATAAAGTTGGCTTCTTTTATTATTTGTTGGGCTTAGTTCAATACTTAACTTTATTAAAGCGAGCATGTGAAGTTTAGGGAAGTTATCAAAATTTTGGTCACTTTTAGGTTAGTTACACCTGTTTTGCAGACCTCCTTTCTGTCATTCAGTGTCAGTTGAAAAGTTTATTAAACGAGTTTTTGTGCCTACGCACAAATAAATTCCGTTACCTTGAAAATTATATTTTGTCAGACTAAAGTGTACCAGTGTACTAGACAGCTGCCATTTTTCTACAAACGGTCCTTTATTTGTTGCGGCTTACAAAGTGTGGGTTTCAACAAATCGTCAAAAATGTTACATAAAGTTTCCCTATGCGTACTTCGTCTTCAAAATTATTTACCTTACCAAGCAAACCTATTGCCATACAAGTGGACAATTAGCAACAAACAGCAAGGAGCTTTTAAAGTCTCCAAAGATCCCAGAAAACTACGCAATGTAAAGATATCGCAAACTCTATACATTCTTACAAGCTGCATTGCTCTACTTCGTTTTATTTATGTCACCTTCATGAAACACGAATCGCTTTTTTATTTGTTGGCCAACACAACGTTTGTTTGTATTAACCTTGCTGCATTATTTTTTATTTTTGGAGTTCAAAACTCGATGTATGAGTTTTGCTGTGCAACTAATATCCTCGTAGCCCAAAATGGTTGTTCTCAGAAGCTCAATGATTCAAAATCATTGCTGACCGAAACTGCTTTGAGCATTCTCACAGTTGGACTTATTTATTCTATTCCGTTATTTACTCTTGTAACCTTCATATTTCCTTGTCATCAGTTATCCTCTGGAGTGCTTGGGTATATATTTCCATCCACCTGTTCTAAAGTTTTCTTTCAGTTCATGTCATATTTAATTGAGAACATAATAATACTTCCCACTGCGGCTTTGGGTGGGTCTCAAGCAATTCTTTGTGCAGCGGGTATTCAAAGACTCATTTGCGGATTAGAAGCCTTAAGGTAAATTTTTGGTAGCTAAGACAATAATAATTACTACCGTATAGAATACGGTTCTCAACAAGTAAACTTTTATTTTTCTTTCAGAAACCACGTTAAGCTAGAAGAAAAAATTAAAAACAACACCGCACCAGTTTTTCTCTCCTATATAAATTGCCAGCATTTTGTTATCCTCGTCAACAGCAATTGCCAGCTCTACATGTTACCCGCACTGCAGGTTGGAGCAACGGCAATTATTATATCCAGTTTGTACTCCGTAATCATGTCAAAAGGCGATCTTCCGACTTGGCTTTATGTGCTAACTTTTGTGTTTCTGGTCCAAGTTGTCATTTTTGTCACAGCCATTTTGGATGTTTGCTCCAGAGTTTTAATAATGTCAAAAGGGTGTTTAAAATCTATGGAGAAACTCTTATGCCGCAGGACAAGTTACGAGCGAAAGTATATTAGATCGCTGACCCCAATTCGGATCTATATGGGCCCGTTTCATGTTGTAGACCGCGGAAGAGCTCCAGCTTTAATAAGATTTTGTATTCAAAGGACTTTCTTTTTTATTGTCAAGAGTAGGACGTAGAGAAAGTGTTCGTTTAATCTCGCCAAGATAACAGATCAAGGATTTAAAACAAAGCTTTTAATAAATGTTACCAAGTTAATGATTTCCAGTTTAAAAAATGTAACAAATATCGGAATATATGATGTATAAATATATACTCCAGGGTTTTATCTCTATCCATAAATTAGCGGCTATCATTTCAGTATAGATTTAAAATACACAACAAAATATTGACGTTATTTGATCAAGCCAAAATGAACAGATTTGGACTTGCCTTTCTGGTTTCGTTTTAAAATTACGAATACGACAGACAGGCAAATAAATTATCTAGCCTACATTGCAAGTCTGGTAATAATGTGTTATTTGGGTAATAAATGGATAACTCTTGGATCCTGAATATAAACTATTGTCTTTAAATTGTCATTTTAATATCTTTTGCAAATATAATTTACCCGTATATCATGGTAATCTTACAGGTCATGACAGATGGTTTTGTGAATCCAGTTTTGCTTTTACCTTAACTGACACTTGTCAATTAAATTTGTCCCCACCTATCCTTCAAAACAAGGTAGCAACATGAAATAGCAGTAATGGAATTAATTTATTGTATCTATCTATTGCTAAAAAATCGTTACTTGTCCAAATTAAGACACCTTACATCTTTAGCGTTATTTCAAAATATACTGCGTTAATTAAAAACAGTAATGAGGTCAAATAAATATCTGGTTGTCATGCCTTTTTCGTATCATTGTCAATTGTAATAGGGAAGAAAAACAGATGAATTCACTTTACCAGGAGTATCAGAGCACCTGGACAATACAGTTTAATCAGTATGAGTGGATTAGATTGAGAAAACAGTCGAATTATTATTTCTGTCTCGAAATCCTTACTTTTCTAGCATCCTTATCTAGCTTTAGTGTGACCCATTAAACATTATCCGTCGAACCATGTCAGTGATCTATATGTCGTATAAAGAATCGAACTAAACACAGGATTCATCTTTTCTGATTGAACAGTTAAAACTAAGCAACAAAATCAAAAATATATTGATTTTCCACACATTCCTGTATAAATTCCATCTTGACGTATTCGTTTAACTAAATATTAATAATTAAAATAATCTCTCTTAATTTAGGTCAAACCACTGTTTCCTAGTTCAGTTTGTTTCATTGACTTCCTGTTGGTTATTCTAATCGCAGAGCAAAAGTTTGTTCAGAAAGTTTGATGTGTTTACCAACTAAATTCCTGCTGACTGACGCAACGAAATCGATTTACTTTTATTAACACGTTGCTGCTTTCTGTTGTGCTTTGGTTTAATTATAAAGATAGAAATGTTGGATAAAATTTCTTTATCCATAATACGTCTTCAAAACCATTTACCTTATGTAGCTAACCTAGTTCCCCACAATTGGACAACTACAGAAAAACATCAAGGAATTTTTAGAGTGACTAAAGATCCTAAAAGAATGCGCAATATAAGGATATCACAAACTCTATATATTGCTACAAGCTACATGGCAGTCAGTCGTTTCGTTTATGTAACTTTCATGAAACCCGAATCTCTTCTGTATCTGATGGCCAACGTGACATTTGTTTGTCTCAACTTCGGCGCAATATTTTTTATCAAGGGAGTTCAAAACTGAACGTATGAATTTTGCTGTGTAGTCAATGTCATCATAACCCAAAATGCATATTCTAAGAAGCTCAATGATACAAAATCAAGCAAACGCTCATTTTCAGCAGAACTTGCGTTAAGCATTCTTACGGTCGGGCTGAAATATTCTATTCCATTTTTTACTCTGGTAGTTTTCATTTTCCCCTGTCATCAGTTTTCCTCGGGAGTGCTAGGATATATATTTCCCTCCACCTGCTCTAGTGTTTTCTTTCAGTTCGTTGCATATTTAGTTGAGAACATTATCATGCTTCCTACGGCGGATTTAGGTGCGTCGCAAGCAATAGTCTGTGCAGTGGGTATTAAAAGTTTAATTTGCGGATTGGAATCTTTAAGGTTAGTTCTAGTAGCAAAAAATATCAAAATTATGGTTGCATATAATGTTGGTTTTAACAAAAAAAACTACTCGTTTTCCATTTAGAAAACAAGCTTGGTTGGAGGAAAAGCTTAAAAATAACTGCATGCTAGTCTTTCTTTCGTATAGAAAATGTCAGCTTTTTGTCATTTTCATCAACAGCATTTGCCAGCTTTACATGTTACCCGCAATGCAGATTGGAGCGACCGGATTTATCATATGTAGTTTGTACTCGGTAATTATGTCAAAAGGGATTCTTCCAAATGGGTTGTATTTGCTCACAAATGTGTTTTTGGTGCAAGTTGTCATATTCGTCACAGGTGTTTTGGATGTTTTTTCCAGAGTATTAATACTGTCAAAAAGGGTATTGAAATGCATGGATAAACAGTTATACCGCAGGACAAGTTATGAGCGAAAATATATTAGATCGTTAATGCCGATTCGAATCTATATGGGCCCTTTTCATGTTGTGGCCCACGGAAGAGCTCCGGCATTGATAAGATTTTGTATACAAAGAACGTTCTTCTTCATTGTAAAGAGTAGGGCGTGAGTCACATTTTCTTAAGCGGTGCCGCCATGGTAGCTGGATGTCATAAAAATGTTTTTATTGTATCAGAAAAGATTGCTTTTTTGCTTCATTTTTTCCCGAAAACTCACCTATTTGCAGATATTATGTTGATTTAAAGAGCATTTACCTTAATTGAAGCAAATCACGCTAAATTTTTTGATTTTCGTTCCATCAAATTTTCATCTCTTGCAATTTTTGCGTCTTTCTCTAACTTCCAGATGTCATAAGAGTGGCTGGCCACCAGCTTCTTCTTTGCTGAATAGCACGTTATGAAGCTAACAAACCGTGTTCTACTTGAATTGTTGGAGGTTTCGGTAAAACTGTACTATTTTATTCAAAGATTTCTCCTTTTATAGGATTTTTGACACTGCAAGTGT